>VMDR010000021.1:582294-702158 GCA_007922815.1 Macrotus californicus
GAAGCGACCCTTCTTTCAGAACTTGGTCTCTTGGATGTTGGGTTTCTTTTCCTTTATTTCTCTATCTTTATTCATCATTAAAACAGAAATCAAAGAGTGAAAGAGAATATATCATGGGGTGAAATCTATTTATTAGTCGTGAGTTCTAAGTAATTTATATGTTAATCTTTAAGAAGCTGTATTTTATGTTTTGGATATGTGTTAGTTTTATAATTATTAAAAAAATGTTAGTTTAAGGAAAATCATTCATTTAACAAATATGTCTTCAAATTTGTTGCAAGCCGCACACTAGCAGTGAGGACACACTGACTGACCTGGCACAAGAGCTACCTCACCAGCGTCAGTATCTAGAGAGAGAACACAGGTGTGCACAGGAGACGCACGGGATTCTGCAGACCTGTAAACAGGCACACAAAGAGGAAGTGGTAACTGGTGTCTCCAGAATAACCGAGCGTGAAATAATTTGACGTTCCATGCACTGAAAGAAGGCAGCAGTTGGCTCATCAATGATGCGGTGACTTGCTAACTGAAGCTAAGCAAAATGGCAATAAATACAGTAAATGCTAAGAACAGGAACGCCTCTGCAGAAGAATATTACTTTTAGAAATTCATCTTAGGGACATCATCAGGGATATTTACTATGTAATCAAAATATACATATTAAATCAAACCATTATTTAAAGGATAAAACCTCTGGATCTTCTAAATGTCTAATTTCAGTGGGATTTTTTTAACTATAATTATGCTGAACTATTATGTAGCATTAAAAGTCATTCACAGAAAACTATTGATTGGCCTGTGAAAATGATCCCAATACATGGCATATTTTTAAAAGTTCATAAAGTCATATTTACCAGTATTTTAAAGAAATATTGTGAGTTTTTAAATTTTCTATCACCTGAAGCATCCATTGCTTGACTTTCTAAGTCAGCTGATCACATTAATTGCTGCACAAAAAGCGTTTGACAGTTTCACCGTTCATTTGAGATAAAAACACAGGAGAAAAGGTAGTAAAGGAAAAACCACATCAGTTTGGTAGGGGTCACCCACCGAAAGCCTGTAGCTAACATGGTGCCTACGACGTTAGATTTCCTGCTGCTGACCCTGCAGCCGGGAACAAGGCAAGGGCCTCCCCTCTCACCAGTGCCTTCGATACAGCATCACAGCCTGGCCTTTGTAGCACCGCCGTCAGAGGCCGATCAGAAGAAAATCAAGAACACTGCCTCACCTGCAGATGTCGTATTTATCTATTGAGAGCATGCCAAGACCTACAAAGCATCGTAGCACTGACATGAGTTGTGCAAGTTTGTAAGATACAAGGTAAACATACAAAAATCAAGTATACTTCCTCACGTAGCCCTGGACATGTGTCTATCAAAATTTAAAGTAAAATTTCACATCTCCAAAGAAGACAGATGTTTAGGTATAAGTTCAACAAAGCATGTGTGTAATTTGTATATTCAAAACAGATCAATGAATGCAGAAACATATTCTGTTCATAGATGGAACGACCCAACACAACAAATATGTCCATACTTCCCAAATTGGCACACAGATTCAATAGAAATTACTACCAGAATTCTAACATGAAATCTTACAGATACATAAAAGATTATTCCAAAATATACATGGGAAGGCGGAAGAACTAAAATAATTGTGAAAGAAAGAGAATAAGGTGAGAGGATCCACAAACTAATTTCGAGGTATTTTATAGTCACACAACTTACTATGCAGTGACTGACCGTGGTGTCTCTGTGAAGAAATAGACCCAAATACCGGTTGAACAGGACCGAGAACAACGGCACGGAAGCTCAGTATGCTCAGCGGGCCGCTGACAGTGCCCCAGAAGCAACTCAGGGGAGGGGACAGCCTGCTCAGCGCACGGCCCTGGGGCGGCTGGGCGCCCGTCGGCCAGAAGCAGAGCTCAGCCCGTGTCCTGTGTCTTACACAGCAATGGGCTCCAGACTTAAGGGACGAATGGACTTAAATGTGACAGCAAAACTATAAAACTTTTAGTGAAAAACATAGGGCTTAGCAAATGAATTCTGAGACAACATCAAAGGTGTGATCCATATACGGAAACATTAATAAATAAGATTTCATATTTTTAAAAAAACTTTGCCAAAGAGCTTCTTAAGAATCTCCATTTGAACATTTAAAAATATCATATGCAGCAATGCAGGCAGCTGACAAGGTACCAAGGAATAAGTACGTTCCTTTGTTACTGGTGAGACCTTTAACTGTTGCCCTGCAGCGGTTCCTAAAGGGAATTCGGCGACACGTGTATTGGCCTTAGATTCCTCGTCTAGAGCAGTGGCCTGTGCAACGTGGCCGAAATAGGTGGGCCTGGCTGTGGTGCTGAGTTAAAGCACGTGGGGAAACGGCTCTCATCACAACAGCGGCTAATCAATCCTTCGTGAAAACTTACGAGGCACCAGGCCTTCTACTGCCTTCTCCTCGACCCCGGATTCTAACAAGTTCCTGTGCATTTCCAAATTTTACAGATTTGAAAGCAAAGGCACTTGCTCATATTCACGCAGCTAACAAAGCTCTCCTATGTGCAAGGTTGGTAACAGGGGCCTGCATTTTGCTGAATTCTTCTACGTGAACTCTTGATTCTGTAAGTCCTCGTTTCTTTAGAATATAAATAATCGCCTCCTGAGACTGAAAGTCTTCTCCATTAGCCCGTCTCTCTGATTCTGGGGTGGCCCGTCTTCTTGAAGCCTGCAAGCTTGCTGGAAATTCCCGCATCACAGCCGGCTGGCACAACTCAGGGCCACACCACCTTAATACCGCTACCAAGAAATTGAGCACATTTTACCCAAACTCAGCTTCACCGCTGCATTGACTAACACTTCCCTTTTTCTGCTGGGTTTAAAAATGACAATCTGTATTTCATTTTTCCCCTTATAATTTTTACCACATCTAGTCAGTCACCATACTCATTCCTTTTTTCTCTTTTCTTGTCTTTTAACTTCTTTTTAATTTCCATACTTAATCTAATGAAATCCGTGGGTCCTCTGGCCAGCTCACACGGTCCCGGTTGTGACATCCTGCAACCTGGCGCCCCGAATTTTACCCCCTTTAGTCTCCCATCTATTAACATGAAACTGCCAGATGCCCGGGACTAAAATTCTCCTTCATCTCAGAAGGGCCGCCAAGGAGGGAAAAGTGTGAACTCCTACTCTGCCTGGTGACACGATGCGGCCCCAAAACTTTCTTCTGATGCTTTACAACCTAAACGTGTCCACTGAGCCAAATGCGATTCTCTGATGGAGCTGCATGCATGCCCCGCTCTCCTTCCCGACTCGTGTTCATTAGGAAAATAGCGCCCACGCAGGACCGGTGACCCCCGGCCTCTGCAGCGCTGGCTCTTCAGGAAGATAAGGCCGATTTAAAAGATGCTGTTCAAGGAGATGTCTGCTATGAAGGAACAGTGCTCAGGAAAGCTCTCTCTGAGCAAATATGTAAACACAGCGTTGAAATATGAGTGGCTGCCCCCCCCCCTTAAAGAGTCACATCCTGGGGCCTGAGACACGCTTCGAGAACACTGCAGGGGGTCAGCACTGCTCCACCTTGGGGGCAAGCTTGGGTGTGGGAAGACAAGGCAAGGTGACCCGGGAAGATGATTTTCTAGGCCATGCTAAGGAGTTTTGGTTTTGTTGTCAGTGCAAGGGAAAATCATCCCCGTGTGAGGAATTGTACTTTATCAGCTGTGTTGGGACCAGCCGGGGCCCCCGTCCCCAGTGGATTGGAGGGGAGACCCTCCTGGGTGGGGAGGCGGGCATTTGGGAGACTGTGGCCCTCCTCCCGCTGAGCTAGGGGGTCACCATCTAATGGGAAATGCCATCTGATGGGTAATTACCGTCGTCAAGAGCGTTCCCGGGACCACACATGCGGTCCTATGCAGACTTCGTATCAGGCTGATCTAAATTACCCCGGAGACTGAGAAAAGGCTTACCTGCAGAAGCAGTGTTTAATCGGAGACCTAGATAATGAGCCAAAATTAGCGAGGCAGAGAGACCGAGAGGGCCGCCGCGCAGGGCCCAGACGGAGGGTGTGTTCTCCTGCGGAGCCGGCCAGGGCCTGCGTGGCCGCGGTGGTGACTGCAGCGAGGCACACAAGGCAGGCTCCAGGGTTGCCAAGGCAGATCCCTCAGGTCAAGGGAGGCTTCGGGACAAGTGCGGCCTTCGGACGTGGTCCCAGGGGCGAAGGACGCTGCTGGGGGTGTCAGGTCGGCAGTGGAGCCAGGCCTGCTCTTGGAAGGCCACTCTGGCCCTCAAGCAGGTCAAGAGTGGAGACGCAGGAGGGGACTGAGGAGAGCAGCAAGATGCAGCTCCCTGGGTACACGGGAAGCCTTGGTCTCCGGTGGGCTCTGTGCTCAGGACTCAGCTCCTGCCAGCGAGGCGGGACTGAGCGGGTTGGGGAGCAGTGTGCTGAAGTGGGCGGGGGAGGGTCACTTTAAAGGCAACGTCAGAATTCCTGACTCTGGGAGGGTGCCGGTGCTAAGAAGGGGGAGGCCCAGAGGTGACAAGTGTGGCCAAAAAGGAGCCTCAAAGTCTCACTTGAACTTGGTATTGCTCCCAAACAGCAGGCTGGAAGGGTCGGGATACAGCACGGAGCCCAGAGGCAGAGATGCCTGGCCTCTTTGAGAGACTGTATCCTGTTCCTTCTCTTTCTTCCACTCCCACCATCTGGCATTTCTTGTCTGCGTATCTTGTGACGTCTTTGTGGTTTTTCCATGGAAGTTCACTTTTTTTACCTTTATGTAAACAGAATCAGAATGTGGGCCTTGCTTCCCAATGGCCTTCTTTCTTGCTCAGACTCACACCTTTGGGACTCATCTCTGTGACCGGCACCATCCCTGCTGGTGTGTGTGGTATGTGCGGGTCGCATCCTAGGACCTCACGCTGACTTGTCCTCATAGGGACATTCCCAGAGCTCGAGGTTGTGTGAGTGGGCCCTGTTCCTTCCCTCCGAGAACACCCTCAGGACATGCTGCCCTCTCTGGGCTTTCAGATACGAGGGGGATGCTGACTTCCATGGGGATGTCCCCTCCCCAAAACTAGGCCCCAGGGTCCAGGCAGGGGACCCAGGCTTCTGGGGACCGCAGGGCCCTGTTTCTGGCATGAGTGGCGGGGCTCATGACCCCTGAGCTAGAGAACCTTGTGCCCAAGCGCACATCAGTGGGGTTTTGGTTTCTGTTTTGTGTCATTGGGCGGGAGAGGGAGTCTTTGTCAGGCATTGTCCCATCCACTGAAGGAAGTCTCACTTCAGTGACCCGACCCTACAGTGACTGTGTCCACCTAGAGAGACCCCACAGGTCCCCACCTCAACGTAGAGGCAGGGTCTGCAGAGGACACATGGGCTTTTCTTCAATTTTCAGGAACTGTCAACTCATTAGCTGTCAAGTGTCACACAGAGGCACAGCTGACATTGAGGACGTGAAACAGCGGTCACTCATGGAGTGCCCTCCAGGTGGGCTGCTCTTCTGCAGCCCATGCTGGTGCGGGGGGGGGGGGGGGGGGGGGGGGGGGGGGGGGGGGGGGGGGGGGGGGGGGGGGGGGGGGGGGGGGGGGGGGCCTGGAACTGTCCGTGGTGCTTACGCGCGATGCGGCTGGAGGAACACACACACATCTTCTGCACTCAACCAGAGCCACCTGTGTGTGCCCTGCAATGCCAGATTTCAATCCTATAGCACCTGAAAATCTATCTTTAAAAATCACACAGACACCTGTTTGATTTTGATTGAAGGCCCAGGAACAACCTTATCAGGAATAACCCAGGGCTGAGCTGGCCGCACGGACACTC
This sequence comes from Macrotus californicus, assembly GCA_007922815.1. Taxonomy (NCBI): domain Eukaryota; kingdom Metazoa; phylum Chordata; class Mammalia; order Chiroptera; family Phyllostomidae; genus Macrotus; species Macrotus californicus. Next base: position 588,106 of record VMDR010000021.1, read on the forward strand.
CCCCACCCCACCCATCGACCAGGAGACAAAGAGCTACCAGCTTTCATTTCTTGTGGTTTTTCACTTGGTGGGAACAGTGTAGCTGCTTGACCTTTTATTTTATTCCAAAGCAAGCCTTTCTGGGTCCCTGGAGAGAGGAGCACTATCTAATCAAAAAGCCAGACAGGATCCAAGTCTTTGGAATGCCGATTCCTACCGGGCAGCCCCCCTGCCACGCCCCCCCGTCCCTGGGCTGTGGAGGAGGCTGGTGGGGAGGGCTCACAGGGGGCGGGTGTGACGGTCGAGGCTGGGCTGGATCGGTACAGGCTGCATCCTGAGCTTGTGTCATTCTCCCTGGAAGGGCGGCCAGTCAGAGGTCAAGGTCAAGGATGAGGTTGGGGAGCGCACGTGTCCCCGTTCTGTGGCACTGCCTTTCAATCTGCTTGGCCCTGGATAGAGATCTTCAGCTCTCAGCCCCACTGGTCTCTTCACCACACAATCAACTGACAAGCACAAGTAATTTCCCGCTGTGATCCCTTCAAAGATATCCTGAACAGAGAGGAGAGCAAAGGGGGGACTGTAACACACAAAATTACCCCTGTGCACTGCTTGGAAGGGGAGTGGGGATTCTCGTTAACACATGTTATGGCCCCCACTCCCTTCGCCTTGCAGGTTATTTATTTATGCTCTCTTATTCTCGGAAGCGTTCTCTTCCCCCGAATTGCACACAAGTGACCTCTTGCATCTTTCCTGCTTTCCTTTTATGGCGCAGAACCAAAAAAAAATGGACGGGTGTTTTCCTTCTCTTCAACTCAGAAGTCTCTAGCCATTTAATATGGACTGACACACTCAGAGTGAACGGAAGCAAATGAGAGGGACAATTCCTTGTGACCGAGTTCTGAGCTGTGTCCCGTGCTTCCGGCCACCCATGAGAGAAGTTGCGTATTCAGCAAGGGTTTGGGGAGTTTGCCTTCAGGAGAAGCAGCAGCTTACACCCGTTCTTCCAGCTCCCATTGCTGCCGTCACCTTTGGGCGGGGGCGGGGCGGGGGCCTCACTACCACGCTGCGGCTCTGAGTGGGGTGAACAATGCAGGAGACACCTTTCCCTCGCTCTGATTCTCCCTGACCACAGGAATGTTGTAAGATGGTGCAGTCAGGTCATTTCTACCTACGCAGTGACTCCACAGGGTCTGACACGTCCAGGACCCGGCCCCTGGATGGCCCCCAGGGGCCCAGTGCCTAGCTCCTCCTGTCCCCGTAGCCACAAAAACTTGGCAGCGGCTCAGCGAGTTCAGGGAAGCCTCGGGAGAGCACACCCTTCGTCTGTCCCAGCATCCCTGCCATGGGGCCAGCTCACGTCCGACCCCATCACGCTCCCCGTGAGGACTGGCTGTGTCAAGGCTACTTGCTGATACCAGGAGACACCTGCTGGTCCTGCCCTGAGCCACCACCACCCAAAACCAGGAGATGAGAGGGGGAGGGGCCTCCTGAGGTTTATGCCCTGAGCGTGAGCAAGAGGAAGATGCTATAACTGGAAACTTTTCAATAATCTGCAAAAAATAGCCACTAATCACCTTTCTAACATGGTGAGGCATTGCTGTTTTCTTCCCTTATTTGCTGTGGGGTCATCTTTCACACACAGAGGAAAATGACAACCATATACTGTGTGGCTAGACAGGGTGTCCCAGGTAAAAGAAACAGCAGCAATAAAGCTGATTCAAACCAAAGAAACAAGAAATCATCAAAACGTGCCAGAAGCAAAAAGGGTTACATAAGAAATCAATATCAGGTCTAAAGTGTGTGACATCTGAAAACGCTTTTAAAAGTTAGGGTCGACGTGGGAGAAAATTAAAATGGCAAAAATATTTACAGATTAAGGCCAAGAAAAAAAATGTGGACATCACAGAATGTTCAGACCAAAGTGCTTGAAGGATGAGAGACAGCTTGTCACCTATCAAAATAATGATATTTTTATAGACCATACAAGGTCATGTATTTGATAACACAAGGAAAAACACACAGAAAGAATAGTGCTATCCAAGAAAACGTACGTAACTCAGAGAATCAGGCCACTGCTGTGTGCTGTTTCATCATCAAGCACAATAGGTCACATTTTTTATCTGATGAAAGACCCCACTCAGCAAGCCCGGCCAGCCCTTCAGGAGTGAGCGCAGCGTGGGTGGTGGTGCCTGTCCCACGGCCATGTGCTGGAAGGAAGCCAGAGCGCACGGCTAAAGCTAGAACTGCTGTCCCGGTCCTGTCATAGGCCACAAAATCGAGGCCACTCAGCTCTGTTTCCACAGAACCAAGTGAGTGACTCTGAGTTACAACATTAAATGGGCCAGCGGCTCACGGAACCGAAGAAGGGCATGTTGCCCACGTGCGGACGCCGAAGCTGGAATTTTGAAGTCCGTTCTCTGGCCCAAACGAGCCATCGGTGGTATTTGGACCCCAGCTCAGAGGATGGGCCGCAGCACCTTCGACCATCCGTTTTAAATGTGACCCACGTGCTGGTTTTCTCATTCGGATTGGATCGTCGGGTGGTTCACGCAGAGGCAGAGGTCGACATTCAGTGGGTGTGGGGGGAGGGCACCCCAGTGCCGACTGGCGGAGCATTCGAAGGCCCTGACGGGGTGCACAGAAGGAACAGGTTGTGAAAATTCCGCTCTGGAGATAGAACTGGCCTTTGGCCGAGCCCGCTTTTTTAAATGATTATTTGTTTTGTTTGTTTATTTGTTTATTTGTAATGGTCTTCTACGATCTCCTGCCTCTGTGTGCCTTCTATTTTTGCCTCATAAACAATGATCTTCTCTTGTTTCCAACTAAGGCAGAATCTTGACAGACAGTTCTTGAAGATCCTGAAAAGTTCCTTTGTCTATGAATAAAGAAATTGCATGTGAGTAAAAACAGGGTCACTGCCATTTCCCGGGGGCAGGGCGGCGTTTCTGCCGGTGGCCCCTGATTAGCGGCCGCATTGTTGCGCAGTTATTAACTGTGATGAAATCAATATGCCTGCCCAGGCCCGGGGTCGCCCGTACATTGTTCCTTGAAGCACTATTGTGTCTATATCAGGGTGAAGCGGAGCATCTTCTAATGTAACATTCAGTCGTGATGGATCAAATTACCTTTTATTTAAAAAAAAATCAAAATTTCCCTTTCGGACATGGAGTGAATGGCAGGCTTGACCTTTAGCGGTTTGTTTTCTGCCTCATTGTCCTGGGGACCCTGCCGGCGACGGAGAGCACGTTTCCTTTTTGCTCTGGCAACCTGGTCTGACCTCTCCACCAGACGGCGGGGACAATGCGGGCTCAGAGGGCTGCCCAGCGTGGCCCCAGGGTCCATGTCCTCCCTGAGCAGCACCCACGTGGGCGACACCTGGGAGGAAAGTGTCTAATTGGTGGTGTCGGGGCTTCATCCCGTGGAAACCCTCCCGCTGCTGCACGTGCGCCCTCAGACCCTCAGACGCGTGAGAGCCCCGCTTGCTTGGGTTTGGACCCGCCGTTCCTCGCGGTGTTTGCTGTTTTGTGCCGTGGCTTCTGCATGTTTTGAAGTCACTTTGGCCTCTGGCATTTAATAGTGACAGACAGAGGCACAAACACACTTCGGTGCGCATTTTACATCTTGGCTTGAACACGTGTTTGTTCTCACTGGGACGAGGAGTCCGAGCTGCGCCCCCCTTTCTCTCACTCACACACACGCACACACGCGCATGGCATTTTCCCCACGGAGCTCCCAGCTCCTGTCGCTGGGGCCTTGATCTTTTAGGGCTGTTTCCCCACAGAGCACTTTCGGGGCTGATTACAGAGAGATTCCTGTAAAAGGCTTCTGATTGGAAAGCAGCGCAGGGCACCCTCCTTTTGCACACAAATGGGGATGGTGTGCCGCGATACATATTTTCCGTCTCGGATGGGCTATAATCAACACAGTATGTGCTTCCCCTCAGCCGGGCCCTGGGTGGCGGGCTCCTGTATATGTCTGTTGACACTGTAAATGGGGAATGTCAACAAATTCCAAATAAAGCCAGCTTAATAAGCTAGTGGAAGAAACGCCACATTTGGAAATCAAAAGGCAGCCCTAGTGCGGGTACTGGAGCTGTGAGTCACGCGGCCGCACCTGCACTGCAGTGAGGCCGCCCACGTCCTGGGAGTCAGCACGGGCCGCGGTGCGGCTTTGTCATGGTGTCTTGGGCTGAGGGAAGCTCTTGAGGTCACTTGATCCAGCTTCTAATTTTACACAGAGACACGCAGCTTCAAATGGGAATAGGACTGAGCTCAGGCTGTGACTTGTAAAACAAAAAATCAGATCTGAGGCCAGAAATAGCGTTTCTTGATCTGGTGCTTGCTCCACTGCCCGAATCCACTCGTGGTTTGGAACTATTAGAATAAACCACATCATAAAGCAAAGTATAAAAACACTACTTGTAATAGTAAAAATTGCTTTAACATATGGCAAATTTGTTCACTTTTTAATGATATGCTTATTTGAGTTAGAATGAATGAGATTTACTTTGTTTCAATGTTCAAGTGGTACCTCCTTTCTAGACCCAACACTGCTGGATATTTGCCGACCCCTTTGGGGAATCTGAGGTGAGCAGAGGACACAGGTCTGTAAAAACATGATCTCACAGGCCTTAACAAATGCCAAGGCAGGACAGGTAGAAATCTCCCCGGTACAGCCATGGAGCTCAATATGTAAAACAGTCATTTGTGAGGAAGCATTTCCTTATAAGGCTCTAAACCGGGCAAAATAATGCTTTTCACGTCCACATAAATGGATGGAGTCATGTCCCATGGACACAGTGAATCAAATCTTCAAATACCGGTTTTCCCAGGGGCTGAGTCATAAAAGGCGACAGAGCTCGGCCTCATTCTCCCGGGACCCTTGCTCTGGACCCCGCCACCATGCTGGGAGGAAGCCCAAGCTCCCCAGGAAAATGTTGGGGAAGGTGGCCCGCTGCCTCGCCAGCAGCAGGTAGGGATGCAGAAGAGAGGGGTGAAGTTCCCTGGGTCGGCCCGTGGCCCCCACTTTAATAAATCATGCGATTCCTGACTGATTTTGGTTACACTGCTTATAAAGCCAGCCCAATACTCAATACTCAATAAAATGACAATGATGCCTGTAGAATTCTCAGATCCCTTCATCCATTCATTCGACAAATATTTATTAAGCACTGCTCCTGATCAGGCCATTCTGCGAACACCAAGGGCATTGCAGAGAGGGAGACTGCAAGATTCCTGCTTCTAAGGAGCTGCCCCAAGAGTCTGTGGGCGGTGACGGCCCCCGGGCCCGGGCAGCAGAGGACGCTCTGTCCGAGCAGAAGTCCCCAAGTCTGACCTGCTACCGATTTTCTTCTAATTCACGTAAATCTTAGATGAACTATCATTATCATCCCCTCACTTCCCTCATGCACCAGAGAGGCAGGACTAACAAAAACAATTTCTGTTAATACGGATTAGGTTTGGGGGGTAGTTGCTTTGCTTTGCTTTCTGGTTCTGACCCTCCCTATTTGAGACTTTGCAGGACAGAGGATTTTTATGATAATTGGGCTACTTTAAAATCCATCTTGTAAATAACGTGTTTATGAACACAGCAACCAATGATTATTTTCCATATTTTAATTAAGGCATTAATGAAATAGTGCCCAACATTGGTAAATATTTGAAAATACGTGTGCTTTTTAATTTAACCGAAAGTCCAAGTGATTTTCCCCCAATGTTGGCTTGTAATGTCATACTTGGCTATGAATTAAGTGATTTAAAACAGTGCCATTCCTGACTTTTCTCTGAAGCGTGGGCACCTTGTGTAAGCAAGCATATAAAGACACTACAATCATATCAGGTGGATTTTTTCCTCAAAAACTTGCAGTCACATGTAGTTATTTTTTTAACCCTGAGGAGCACTTACATTCTGATGGAGTATCACCTCGTTCTCTACAAGAACCCATGGGGTTTTTAGACTGAAGTTTCTGGGAGCCACCCTTACTGAGTGTTGTGGCTGCTTGGGTCCCACTCCCCGTGTGGTGTGCGGGCAGAGGAAAATGGCCAGTGGTCCCAGGCAGCATGGTCCTTGCCGGGTTCCACGGGCACCGCCGCCGCGCGGAAGCATGCGGTGACATGGACCGCCTGCCCTCCACATTGACCTGCCTTCCCACCCCTTGACACTGCTTAACACCATTTGCAATGATTCCAGCCACGATCTGTCACCCAGGGCCGTTCCGGAGAGAGGTGACGTGCTCAGTGACATCTCCACAGCTCACCGCAGAAGACTCGTGGCATTTCTTCACCCCCACGTTTCTCAGGACAGCTCCTGTCCTTGCCCTGAAGAAAGGGCGATGGAGGGGACAGGTTTGGATTGCTGGCTGGGCACCAATGAGGGAGCTGGGGGCGGGGGGTGGGCAGGTTCCTTTATCATTTATAAATTTAAAAAGAAATTAGAGTTAGTCGCTAAATTTTGTTTAAATTAAATATCTGAGCAAGAAGGCGTTGCGATTATTTCTAAGCAATTATGAGCCCCTGGTAGGAATCGATGCACTGAGAAAACGATACGCCTCGGTCTATAAATTAGATACATGCTTCTCTACAGTAAAGCTTCCATTAGAGATGTAACCTTCCGGGGAAGGAGTGAGGAGGATCGAGAAAAGCAAACGGATTTCAATTTTCACACTGGCTGGATCTCTGTCTGCTCTCCGCAGACACACATACGTGGGGCGACACGCTTCTCGGGGAAAAAAGAAAAGCTCCCTGTTTTTCCTGTTCTCGGGGAAGCAACCTTTAAAAAGCTGTCTTTGCCACGTACAACATGCAACCTTTTGTGGGACTGGATGTTTTGTGGGCAGGGCCAGATGGGACCACAGAGGCCTTAAAGCTCTAATTACAACACGGCACTTGCAGGGGATTCTGGGGAATGTGTGGCACTGGGAGGCAGTGATTACTAGAAAACACCACTGCAGGAAGACAACATATATTTAAATCTATACTCTGATGGTTTTATCATGTTTAATATACCCATGGTCCATATGCTGGAAATGATTATTGAAAATGCCTTATCTGGCTGGCTTCACTGGAAATCCAACAGTCAAATTTTGCTGTGGTTATTTCTCTTATAAATGTTGCCCAGGGGTGATACTGAGTTTAGCTCATTGACAAACGGAGGGTTATCTTAGGAAAGATATTTTTGTTTTCGTATCACTTGTGGAGCAGAGAGAATATTTTTGCACCTAAGCAACTGCAGACTCACGAGCAGTGAACTTACTACATTAGTGCAGTCAATGCAGATAATATAGACAGTGATCTTCGTTTAAAATTCAACTAATATCTTCATCCATTATTCAACATGCTCATATGTGTATATATTATATGTTCCTGTTGCTTCCTGCTTCACCTTCACAGCAAAAAACTCACCTTGATCCTCCAGAACCTGGTAATAGAAACGCACAGATTCCCCTCCTCTGCTCCTGGTGTTCCCACCCTCAGACTCAATCTCTCAGCTCCGGGGGAGTGTAAATCAGTCCCAACCTGATGCGGGGCTTCCGCGCCACCCTCCAAAGCCCCAGCGTTCACCGCTCCCCGAATTTAAAGGAGACTGGCGCTCTCCTCCCTGAAATTGCTCTGGTCGTTATTGTCTCATCCCTCATTGCCTGGCCGGACCAGATCTCATAAATCAGCGCGCGCGGCGCAGCTCCGCGTGCGTTTGCGGTTTCATCTTGTCTAAGGGACCGGCCTCAACGGGGCCCGGATTCATTAATTTATCCATTGTATAGCCATTTAGCGAGAACAATGGCATTACTTCTCCCGGTGCCAGCATCGTATTTCAGTTTCCTCCGACTGCGCCCCTCCTCGTTTTAACTCGCGGTGGCAGCTCTCTGAACAACCAGAAACGAACGCAGGTGGGCGTCCCAGACGGAGCGATTGCCTCGGCGTCCTGTGGGTTCTGGTTCGCGTGAACCCCGGGTCGGGGAGGGGGTGCGGTGCGGTGGGGTGGGGGGTGCAGCTGCTGTTGCTTCGCTTCCGACCCCGCCGCCCCAGGGGCCGGCCGAGTGCCTTTAGGATTTCGGATATACTAGAAAACGGTCCGTGCACCCGCATGCACCCCACGCGCGCCCAAACGCCCCTTGTGCCGGTTTTGCCTGCACTGCGGCCGCGCCTGCCTGCGCACGGCAGCCACGCTCCTGCGTGTGCTGTGTTTGAACGCGCGCCCGCCGCGCAGGCCCGGCCCGGCCGCTGCTGGGTGGCTGTCAGCGCGTCTGATTAATGACCCCGGTGAAACATGTCCAGCTACATTAGAGCTCATGTATCTACCACAGTCCACATGGACCGAGCTTTGTTCTGGGAGGAAATGGTGTCAGCAGCCACTGGCGTTTACCCATAAAAAGATAAAGATTTGCTGTCATCATAGGCGAGATTAAAGTGCACAATGCTGACATTGATTTTTACCAAAAATTCACATTTTGGGAAAACTCATTCCAGGGACGACTGAGATATGATCAGCTTATTTGGAGAGGGATAATATGGAATCTTCTCTCGAATGAACTTTGAAAGAAGTAAATTGTAAATATTGATTTCTGAAATGAACTGTCAATCTCGGTTGGTGAGATTATTCCTATCATCTTGTTGCGGCGATGAATTCAAAACTGCTGACAAAGTGGAGTGTATAGGATTTCTGTTAAGAGCAGTCGAGGGGCTTTACTCAGCAGAGCTCGGTAATAGTTGTTCAATTTTATCAGATAGCGGCTGCGATCTCATCAGGAGTGAAAAATGAAATGAACTGTGACTCGGGACCCGGACCGGGACTCTTATCCCCGGCAAAAATCATCAGACGGCGGCCGAGGGTTTTGTATTATTTCAGGTCACTTCATTATTGGCCGGCACACAAGCTGAATTGCTGTGCGCGGAGCTGACTTTCCCGGCTCACCCCAGGGTCAAGTCCGAGGGGCAGCTTGATGGGCTCCCGACACAGGACGGGGTGATCCTATTACCACTTAAGAGGTGTATTGAAAGAGCAAATCTCAACCACTTGCTATCCTGCTCGGATTTTTTTTTATTGTACATGGGTTATCCATTATTACTTGTTGTAGAATAAATATAATTCATCTTTTCCAGTAAATGTTGGAACTGGAGGCCTCTAATGCATCCGTTCCTCGGATCAAACCAGGACAATGGAGGTCTGTCGAAGGGAGCCCACGGCCCCCCATGCGACAGGCTCCTTCTTGCACTCATAGGACAAGTAAAGGGCAATAAAAGCCTGTCCCAGGCCCGCAAACACGACGCTGGTGACGTAGAGCATGCCTCCCTGAAAACACTGACCGGCGGCCCTGCAGGGACGCCCCGCCCAAACCCATTTGAAAATGAGGACCTTGCTGCTTGGACCGGCCCCGCTGTCACCATCATCATGCCAGACCTGGCGTTCTCCCCAGAGCACAAGCCGAAGGACCAGCCACTCTGGGGGTCTGGCCACCCCGGAGCAGTGACCGCCCTGCCTGCTCCCTTCAGACCCAGGAGTGGCGGAAACCCAGCTCTCCACATGGGGGCGCTCTCTGTGCCGGCTGTCCCTCCGTGAGGCTGCGCCAGGGACTAGAGACAGCAGTTCATAGCTGCCACTTGTGAAAGAACACCGCTGTCACGGACAAGCCACGCTACGTCATGTATTCCTCAGGAACGCGTGTTATCAGTGACCAGACTGCTTGAGAGAAGGGGAACGGTGCATGCAGGGGGACACTCCCAGGGCTCGGGGTAGCGGTGGCATTGGAGTGCTGGGGGCCAAAGGGTGGGCCGGAGGAAGGTGTGTGAAAAGGTGTAACTTGTAGGTATCACTTTGTACTTGAATTGACACTAGATTTATCATCGTTCCTTACGTTAATATACATTATTCCTTATATAATTTTACATATTCACTGTGATGAAGACATTGAAAAATGATAAAAATAATGAAGATTTCTGCAAGTGTCTTGTCTTTAATGTCCCCACTTATGCGTCAAATCTAAAGTGACTCTTCCCAGTAACAATGGTACTTGTGGCATCGAGAAGTGACGATGTCACTTAAATAGGCATTTTTTTAATTTGGACTTTGAATTATTTTCTTTCACTAGGAGAAAACATACAGTGAAAAACCAACATTGTTTAAATGGCATGTGTATTCTTAAATTCTAATCCGATCAGTGATTTCTTTACTAATGGTCTCCAACAATGCAGATGTGACCCACTCATCAGAGGGCGCAGGGAGTCCAGCCAAGGCCAACACCAAGTTGGGGCGCTCGCCACAATGTAAGGAAAACAGGAGGAAACACTGAAGGTTGAAAGCAGAGGGGCGTCAGGCAATCCGCTAAGTCGACATTGTCAGAATGGAGAGTGAATAGAAGTAGGCGGAGAATATACATGTAGAAGTGAACATATGTATATTTCTCAAAATCATTGCTACAGTGAATGGAGAGAGAGAGACCTCTATGGAACGTGTCTGGTGTGCATGTTGGAAAGTTCAGAGGACAAACACTTTCCAGGACGCTCCTCGAAAACAGGCCCACGGTGGTGCTGGTGGGTTGGATCGGGGCAAAGCCCAGACTGGGGGTTCAGTGCAAGGGCTTCCTCCTCTTCTGAGAGACTTGAGCTCCGCCAAGGCGACAAGCCCTCGTGGGACGAGCATGGCGTGGAAACCAGACATCTGGCTGGGGAAGCCCCAGTGAATGCCAAGTCAGAAGTAAAATGCTACGAAGCAACCGGGTGTCACGCACCAGATTGCCTCTGTCTGTTTTCATGCCATCTCAGGGTTGTTCCCTGCGAACTCGACTTTCAGGAAATTCCAGCTCAGAGATTTTGGGTCAACGTATGAAAGATATTTCACAGAATCAGAGTTTTTTTGAAATTTAACTAAAGATGTTGGAATGAGACATTACCCTCACAGCGGGGCTTCCACTGAGGTGCTGCACCCAGGGCTCAATACGATTTGAGACGACACCATCAGCTCTTGTTCGTTCCCCAGCTTCCACCTCAGCAGGCCCTGAGACCTTGCTGCACGTGATGTGCACATGCCTTGCACACTACACATGCACATGCCTCGTCGAGCCTGTGCCTCTTTCTCCATGTATGTATAGATACGTAGATATCACTTAACCTCTCAGAAAGATGGATGGATGGATGGATGGATGGATGGACGCGTGGATGGATGACATAAGTTTTTATTCCAAGCCAGCTAAAGCACTATTCCTTCCACGAACAGACCGTACTTTTCAATGGCTACATTCCTTTTGTGTCAGAAATACTCTCCTCTGCCCCTGTTCATCTAGCAAAGTCAGTTTTCAAGACCTGTCTGTCATCGCCTCCTAGAGGACACCTGTCTCCTTGGCTCCCCAGTTCTGGGATCTGGTGGCACTTTGATGTGTCATTTATAACACTTCCTACAACACCCGGTAACTGTTCATTGAATGTGTCTCTCTCACGGGGCTCCGAGCTCCTCAGGAGCATCCGCCAGTCTTGACCACAGAAAGGCACGGAGCTCAATGGGAAGAAGGAAGAGAGGAAGGAAGTCAAACCCATCTAGAATTTTTGTAGCAGGACAAAACCAAGTGATCTCATCTTCTCATCTTTCCATCTTTCTTTTCAGTTTTTGCCCAAAGGACTTACTACATATTCACCCACAAAAAGAATCATTCAATGTCATTGCCAAATTTCTCACTTAGCAGTAGCTATAGCTTTATAATTATTTGTCATCTCTACCTATCATTCGATTAAATAAATTTTTTTACTATTCCCCAGACTTTGAATGTTCAGATTATTTCAAAAATAAAGATTACTTTCCATGTAGAACTTTTCATGTTACTGAAATATTTCTGTAGGAGAAAATCCTAGGAGTCAGAGTATCAGAGTAAAATCTCCCAGAGGGTGGGTTCACGGCGTGGCCGTTGAGAACAAGGGTTTGGATGCAGACCCAGAGCCTCGTTTCTGTGCTGTGCGATACTTTAATCAGTCAACACCCAAGCAGCTCACCTGTGCGGCAGGGCAGCACTAGCCCTGACTTCATGAGCTTGTGAACACCAAACGGGGGGACGCATGCAGCCGACCACACGGTCCCCATGCTCAGAAATTACTCAGAAGACAGTAGCTACTTACAAGAAAGGGCCTTAGTGAAGGACAATGACAATGGGGCTAGCGCGATGGCCTGGAAGGTGACACACTGAAGGGACCTGGCTTAGCACTCGGTGTTCCTGGTCCCGGCAGGCTGACACCCCCCACCTGGACTGCAGCAAACAGCTCTGTTCACCCACCTGGTGAGTCAGAAACTCACAGGGGCTGCTCGGAACACGATCGTTTTCCCAAAACACCCGCCATTCTTCCCTCTCCTTTTTCACTTATTTGTGGAAAACACGTGTTGCCGTTCTCTCTGTGTCCGGAACGCGAGGGAGATCTGTGAGTGGGCTGTGAAGAAGGGCCCTGGAGGCGCTCGGTGATTTCTAGTTGTTTCTGGTTTTTCCGGCTTGATGGAGGTGTAACTAACACAGGACGTTGTGTGAGTTCCAGGGGTGCACGTGATGATGTGACAGATTGTGAAATAGCAGCCACGTGGCTCAGAAGTCCCTCCCACACTGAGAATTGCACCCTTAGGAGAACCTTCACCAACTCAACTGTCCCCATCTTTTGGTGGCTGTCTTGGTGTGTCAGGGCTGCTGCAAGGAAATGCCGGACTGGGCGGCTCCGAACAAGCATTTACCCCTCACTGTCTGGGGGCTGGACATCCAAGGTCGAGGCTCCCGCACAGACACGTTCTGGTGAGGACCTCCTCATGGGCACAGACACTGGCTTTCCAACTTGTCTTCGCCCGGGGGATGTGGTCAGGGCTCTCCGGGGTCCCTTTTGTCAGTGGTACTAATCCCACTCATGAGGGCTCCACCCTGAGGAGACCACTGCCTCCCAAAGGCCCGCCTCATGCCTGCTCCTTGAGGGTTGGGGCTCAACACGCCGATCTGGGGGACACACAAACACGCAGACCCTAACAACAAAGACACCCGATTTCTTGGGCGTTTGGGTTTAAGAACCCTTTTAGTATTTTTGCATTCCTTCCTTTTCATTCATTCACTTTTAATGAGCTCATTTTTTATCTTATTCTATGGTTTCGATTTCTCTGGCACAGTTTACTAATCCATCCTTTTTTAAAACCGTGGTGTGCCTGCTGACAAAGCACTCACTTTCTTGCCCAATTTTATCAGCTGTTCGGCCATGCCCTTACTCACTGTTTCCTTTTAATGACGGAGTCTTGTTAACCTCTGTGCGCGTTCAAAGTCACACGTCGCCGTTGACACAGCATTAATTAAAGCATATAATTTATGACACTGGAGCTTGAAATTAATAAGTGACAACACAATTACATGCTCTGCCTGATTGTCCTTCAGTGATATAAAGACTGGCATCTGAAGCTGCGTCCGAGGCTCGCAGCCCTGTAGACTCGCGGCGGCTCCGGGAGGAACAGCAGCAGAAGCTGAAGGCCAGCCCGTGTGCAGGTACAGGTCCCGGCCGTTAAGTGGAAGGGAGATTCCTTTTCTGTTTCAGGGTGTTTGACTCTGGGGGGGACGCTCCCTCCAATAGTTAGAACATAGCTGATGTTATACTTAGTTGTATTATGAAAAACTCACTGAGTGAATTGTAAACGCGGCTCCGTGTCCTTTGGGTGTCTTTGTCTTTATCTTTGTGGCAGTCATGGCGTTTCGGTTTCCTGTCCGCAGCACATTATGCGAATTCAGGCTGTAGAAGTTCTAAGTGTGTTCCGTGTCTGCTGGTCGCCTTTAAATCCAGCAATCTGACGCAGCGTTGCTGTCTGTTCAACGTGGAGTCCAGCACTCCAGAACACACGTCCCGATGACGAAGTAAGTCACGGGTTCCCGCACATCTTGGTTTAGGGGTGGTCACAGTCGAGTGCAGCTGTCTCCTAACTCAGACAAGCCCTTCCTGATGACAGGTGCTCAGTGACACACCCCTGGACCCCGACGGGTCTCCAGTGGGCCTTTCCAATAGGCCGATTGACCCAGCATCTCTGCTGTTCTCACCGCCCCAAAGGAAAGGGGAATCTAAAAGCTGAATTTGTAATTTAAAATCTAAAATTAGATGTGCAAGTTTTGACTTTGGAAATTTGGTTAAAAAAAAAACCATTTTTCTAATACTTAAGAACAGCACATTATGTGGTAGAAAGCAGTCACTTACGGTGTCAACACCTCGTCAACAGATTATTGGACAACCACTCGTGCCGTGCTCCTTCCCATAAACTGTACTCATAGAAGTCTCAGCCCGTACTGGTGGAAGCCTCTCACTTGCCTCACCCAAATCCTGACCCTGAAGCCAATAAAACTTTATTTATAAAAGTAAGCAGTGGGCCTACAGATCATAGTTTGCTGATGCAATTTTAAAGTAGTGCATTGAAATATTTATTGTGAGTATCCGGGTTTTAAGGGTTGATTACTATATTACTCTCTGAGGGTAATTCAGTAAGGGTTTCGGTGCCCCCTTGAAGTCTGTGCCCAAATCCTGAGTTTCTGTGCCCAGGTGGGTGTGTGAGTCGGGGGTGTTCCCTGGGGGCCCCGGTGACCTCCAGCTGATGTCCAGCCAAGGTCTGGGGCAGTTTCGTCCTGCAGACTTGGATCTGCTATGGCCTAGGGGTGGGGGTGGGGTGGGGCATGGGGGTTGGGTCTCTCTGCCTCATGAGCCAAAGCTAGAATACTGACCCCGCAAGACACGGAACCACTGGGACGTGTGGGGAGGGACGTGATCAGAGACTGGTCTCGCTGCCCATGGTGATTTTGTCACTGAGCACCGGAGCTGGAGAGCTGGGCGGGGCCATGGGGGGGGTGATGGAAGTGGGGGAGGGGGCAGGGGGGATGTGAACCGACTGGGGAGGCTGGGGTCTATTTGGGAGAGGGCAGCTGTACGTCCTGCCAGTGGGGTGGGTGAGGTGAGGTGTGGGAAAGGAGAGCCCTGCGTTTGGATACTCTGACCTCGAGTGCACGTGTTGGCTCTGGCCTGCTCCTCACGTCTACGTGGCTTGTTCTCTCTGCACTGGGAGCCCCTGCCATTTGTTCAGCTGCCAAGGTCAACACTGCTGGCCTGCCACAGCTCGCCGAGCTGGGGCCCCAGTCGGGAATGACTTCACCCCATACTGGCTTCTTTCGGGTCAGAAAGCAGATGTAAAGCTGTCCTAGGGTTTCTGTGCTCAGCAAGATGGCCTAACTCACTTATTTGAGGTGTTTGTTAAGACCCTCACTGGATGGGGATGTGGCCCTTGGCCCTTGGCCCTTCGGCCACAGGGGGAAGGGATAGGAGGCCGGGGTCGCACCGCAGGCAGGGCTTCCTCTACGCCGACCCTCTCTTCCACAGATCATTCCTCCACAGCCATCAAGTTGGGGATCAGGTTTGGGTTCTGGGGTGTCACGCTGCTGACTCGATACGAACAGGACAGGAAGAAGGATGAGGCTCCTAAGTCCCTTCAAAGAGGCGTCACTGCCCCCTGTGATCTCTGGAAAAACCAGAACACATGCTGACGACCTCCATCTCCGACTCCTGCTGTTTCTAGGGGAAAATATTCGCCCTGAAGCTCGAACGACTCTGGAGCCTCAGAAAATTGAATGGAACTCTGTGGAGTAAAATAAATGTTCGCGGTGCTCAGCCACACAGGCCCTATGAGCAAATGGTCCTCCGGGCGGCACTTGACTGCCAGGCGAGGGCGGAGGCGGGTGATAGATGCGGAAACCCGCCCTCCAACTGCGGGCAGCCATTCTGCCACAAGTGCGTCCCTGTCACCGTGGTTCCCTCTAATCCTCCCCGCGGTTCCTGTGGAAAGTGAGGCCTGACAGAGCAGTTCTTCTGTAAAAAAGTTTTCAAACTTGCGGGAGCATCGACACCAGAGTCATCAGAATCGACAGGGATGGTGATTTCCGCGGTCCCGCCCTCCCTTCTGCCTCCATCTCTCCCTTTCCTTCCACACAAAGTGTGGAGATCAATACCCTCTGCTCAGATGGAAGAGAAGCCAGAAGCCGCCGCTGTCAGCAGCCTTGCGTTGAGGTGGGGACCTGATGAATAATGCTGCTGTCATAACAGCAGGGACAATTTAAAGCTGGCACTTACCAGCATGATAAATAGCTTGTCAGACATGGGCAAGAGCGGAGTTGGATGAAGGGCCCATGACAAGTTCTGAAATATTAATCTGCTGCTCCGCCCGGGCTGGGCCAGCTCCGGGAAGGACTCAGGGGCACAGAGTTCGCCGTGGATTTCGCTCACGAGCGCCTCGTCAGCGAAGCGATGTCTCCAAGGTCACGACAGAATTCCATTTCGGGAGCCGTGTCTGAGTGTCAGATGAGAAGTGTTACTACTCGGGGCACGAGACTCAGCCTGAGTTTCTTCCTCTTCCTCCCTGGAGTTTGTTTCCACACGTCCAAACTTGGTTTAAAGGTAGCGTGTTAGTTTTAAGTATCTTGTGATCAAAATGAGTTAATACACCACCTCTTCTCTAGAAGCAGCTTCAGCCTTACGTAAGCATGCACAGACATTCATGTGAAATGAAATAGCGAAGTACCTCGGAGCCCAAAGCATCAAACGGCGGGCACGCGTTCCCATTTCTTCTCTGTTTAAGGCGGTGTTGGCAGCAGCGGTGGTGGCCCCGTTGGCTTCTCTCTCCTGCTGTTCCAAGTGCAATCCCCCGGGAAGTCCGACTTCACCTGTGCATGTACTTTGGAGGACAAGGGGAAATGAAGTTGGTGGACGGAGGAGAGCAGTTAATATAAAACCATTTCTGCGCTGCCTTTTCTCACAGCAGGATGTGAAATGCCTAACAGTACGTGTGAGAAACGCTGGAATGCTTAAGCGTAGATTAAAAGGGAGGAAAGAAGAGAATTTCTTTTACCACGGATTTTCCATTTCTCATGGAAATCTCTCGTGTGTCTCACACCTTTTTTGTCCTTCCTTGAGGAGCTGCGAGACACGTATTTGAGTATCAGGGATCACTTGGGAGGGAGAGTTCAGATGTGCTGAAGACTGGCCGTCCCACGGTGGCAGGGCTGGGTGCAGCCTGGGCTCCGTGCCAGCCCTGGACCACTGGGCCTCCCGCCAGCCTGCGCGTGGCAGCCGGAAGGCCGGCCCTGGCTGTGCCCGCTGTTCACTGCAAGTGAGGAAGCCTCTTCTCTGTCGATCCCATCTCCACCGCGCCCTGAACAATGGAAATCAGCTGAATCTCACTGAGAGGTAGGTTTCCTTAAAGCCCATTTCAGACCGTTTCCAAACAGCCCCTGGGCGGATGCTTCCGCCTGCCCCGGGGCCTGGAAGGTTCTGGAAGAAGTGCGATGCCGCACTTTCTCCTGGTGGCGGTGTCTCTACTGTGCAGACCACGAGGGGCGCTTTCCTGACAGGTCCCTCCGCCCGGGAGGCACCCATGACCCTCCTCCCCGAACTGCTTCGCCTTTCGGTCCTGCGGCAGAAGGCGCTCGCGCCCTGAGCTGCCCTTGCACGCCCGCTCCCTCTCAGCTCGGCTGGTACCTGCTGCGAGTGTCCCCAGCGCCCTGCCCACTTCAGTTTTGCGAGTCTGGACCGGATGAGAGCCAGGTTTTGGAATATCAGCTAATTCCCCGTGCTCTGTGAGGGCATTTAACATGCGGCTCCCCTTCCCCCATTTAGCACTTTATTCGATTCTCCACCAATTACTGTTGGGCGGAATTGATTCCCAAGGTGCCAATTTCTCAGGATGACGGACGGGCGCTGCGTCTGTAAGTGCCAATTGACCCAGCTGGCTGGGATCAGCCACGCCGAGGGCCCGCGGAGAGCTCTGCGTGGGCTGCCGGCCTCTCCGAGGTAGGTGGGAAGGGGCCGGTCAGGCTCTGCGCGAGCTGCATCCCCGAGGTTGCGTGGCAACGGCACTGCTCCCGCTGCGGCAGCTGCTGAGGCCGCCAGAGGCTCCTGGAGGCCCACCTGGTCCCCAGAGGGCTCTGGTGATCGATGGGCCGGGCGGAGAGGACTCTGCACGTCCGGATGCTGAGGGGGCTCCAGCAGGTCCTGGGCGGGGTCCTTAGGAGATGGATCTCAAGTGCTTTTATATGAAAACAGCTTAGCTAGCAGTGAGGTGATGCTTGTCAAGAAGATTCTTCATAAATACTGGCAAATATGTCAAAGATATTTGGAGGGGATGTTGGAGGTGGCAATTTTGAACTGTGTTCCCAAGACAACAAACCAATCAATCGAATGTTCAGAAAAGCATGTTCCTGCCATACGAAATCTGGAGAGAGAGAGAGAGAGAGGTAGGCGTGTCTGCATTTTACAGACACGTGTGCCTGGGTCCTGGGAGCCAGAGCCCAGCTCTTTGTGGGCAGCACACAACTGCATGGATTTTAGACTTCCGCCTTCTCTGACTGGAGAAAGGGACGTATGTGAGACAGCTTCTCTACATCCATGTCACACAGCACAGTGACATGAAATGAGAGACGTAAACCAGGAGGAAACAGAGCGCATTTCTGATTGGGTCACGGGCGATCACCCCACACGGAAGTTCTGGAGGTTTCCATAGAAGGTCCTGGGTGAAACCCGCCATGGGGGGAGTTATGCCAGCCGGGTGGCCCTAAGGACACCTGACTCTTAGGTGAGGGCCTCTTATAGACATGGATGCCTTTTAAAACCAGAAGCTGCTCCCAGGAATGAAAAATGGGACTGCTGTATCGAGTTGTCAAATGATATCATTGCAAGGCAAGATTAGAATGCATGGCAAGGAGTAGGTTCCCAAATCGCCAATTCCAATGATATTAATTGTCCCTGATCTGGGGAACTGGCACAAATAATTCTGACAAAAGATTTACCGTGCAGCATGAGATGCTATTTACTGATAAATGATGGGGCACTTCATTAGCTAATGTTGAAAAATCCTGGTAGGCATAACAGAATTATTAGGGCTTGTATAGAAATCCCATTCTATAATGAGTTATTACTTGAAAATAATGGCGGCAATATGTTACAATTAAGCACTCTAGAAGGGAGCTCTCCGCAAGAAAGGTGTCAGCCCTGAGTGATCAGCCGAACCACTGCTCCCTGCAAATGAGCTGCGGGGCCGCCATCCATCAAAGGCGCCCTTGCATTAACTCAGCGAGGAAACCGCCCGCGTCGAGGCGCTGCTCCCGCTTAGGGCGGACCAGCACGCAGGCGCAGGCCGCCGGTGGCGGAGGGGTCCTCTCCTCTCTTTCCTTTGTGTTGTCAGCCAAGCTGACAGGGCGCCGCTCTGCGGGCTGGTTCGCCTTGTCCCGGTGTGGCCAGTCCCCAGGAGGTGAGCGTGCAGTGGTGCGGGCCCCTCCACACGCAGCCTAGGAAATCAACTGCG
Source organism: Macrotus californicus (assembly GCA_007922815.1). Classification (NCBI taxonomy): domain Eukaryota; kingdom Metazoa; phylum Chordata; class Mammalia; order Chiroptera; family Phyllostomidae; genus Macrotus; species Macrotus californicus. The sequence continues at coordinate 607,405 of VMDR010000021.1, forward strand.
ACTGGAGCACTTTCCCAGGACCTTCCTTCCGAGCCCCAGCGGGCTCCTACCTTGGCCTTGTTTGGGTTATTCCTCGTACAGGTGTACAAACAGGCAGGCAGAAGGGCCCGCGCAGGCCTGGTGGGGACAAGTAGCAATGTTCCATTCCCACCTCTGCCCGCAAAGGCCCGACCCCCAGGCACCCAAGGAAGCATGGACATTCTGTAGTTTCTGTCTGTGCCTTTGACCCTCCACATGGGGCTGGAAGGCACTGACCCATGTCCCTGCCCTGCAGAGCATCAGCACTACCACACACCAGTGACCGTCCACACCACCGCGGTGACGTGCCCACTGGGACCTGGGACATACCTGCTCTCCCTAGGACAGGTGACATACATGTGGCAGACGGAGCCTCCAGACTCAGGTAGGACGACTCACTCCAGGCCAGCTGTGTGTGGCAGGTGTGTCCCAGCCAGCCTGGCCCCCAAGGCATGCTCTGCACCTGGCCTGGCCCTCCCTGAGAGACGCCAGCTACGCCCTGGTGTCGGGACCTGCATGGTGAAGGGGGCGACAGCCTCGCATCTGCTCAAGGCCCCCTTCTCTGAACGCAGCTGCAGCCGTTTCTGGGGAGTCAGCCATCACAGGACCCCGGGAAGGACACCCGTGGTTTCCTGAGATGTGTTTTCAGTGGGTTCCCGTGGAGGGGACCCAGCAAGGACGTCGTCAGAGTTGGGAAGGCTGGGGCCTGCTTGTAGACATCTCCATCAATGGCATTCCCGGCGCCCTTATCTTAAGACGTTCAGCGGTGGGAGAGCTTTATGATTCATTACTGAGAGCCAAAACATCCCTTGGTTTTGAAGTAATGCGAATGAGTGATTGACGCATCAATTTATGCCTGGGCTTGAACACGGAGATTTTATCATTTATTTGGAAAGTAGCCCTATGGATCTTCATAACGTGTTCGTGAAAGAAATGGAAATCACAGGCGACCAGGTGAAAGAGCAGCCCGATGTGCAGACGTGGGACACACTGTCATGTGGACGCACGGCATTCCTGAGTTAGTACACGCTGCTCGAAGCCGGCAGCGCCCGCTGTCCACCACACAGCTGGCGAGGAGGAGTCGCAGCCTCTCCTCCCACGGCCTTCTAATGAGGCCTATTAACCTGCCCTGCCCGTTCCCGACTGGGGGAGCTCCCCTCACGTCTCTGACAAGTGTTCCCTGTGCAGCCTACCAAAGAGAGTATTAAACTTTGGCTAATTTAGGATAATCATTAAAAACATATTGCTTCCCAGCACAGTTCCTCAAAGTTAAAATTATTGAATTTTATTTAAGTGGAGCCTAAAGAATAGCCATCGCCGATTCCAGGAGACAGGCCTCTGTTCTGCTTACCGGTTTTGTTGTGCCTTGAGGTAGAATCTCCTTTAAGGCCGGAGGAAATGGAGCCGTGATGTCAAAGGACTGAAGGGGACCTCGCAGCTGGACATCATCACTGCTAGGACAGCCCATGGAAGTCCCCGTTTCTGGGGGTGAGGCCCTGTCCTGGACCTCACCCCGGGAGAGTCTCTTGGGAATGTCTCAGAAGAGTTTCCTTTCTAGAAGGTTCCCTGCACCCACTGGGGCACTCCACCGGGAAGGGGTGAAAACTACAGCAAAGCTCCGCAATATGCTACTTCCCACGAAGCTTTTTGGAGAAAAATTTAGGTGAATTTAATGATATTAAAAATGAGGGAATTTAAAGCCCCATTACAAAGAAATTTCACTGAGCTTAATAGATGTGTAAATCATCCTTGTTTGGGGAGGGAAGGGGAGAAAAAGCAGGGAGAGAGAGTAGGAAGGAGGGGGGAGAAGAGAGGTGAGCTTCGCTGTAGGTACAGAACCTCGAGCACTGTGGGTGGGAAGGCAGATCGGCACGGCTACTATAGGAAACAGCGCGGAGGTGCCTGTGAATATTCAACACAGAACTGCCATATGACCCAACAATTCTGCTTCTGGGCATTGACCCAAAATGATTGAGTCAGGGTCTCCCACAGGTGTCTGCACCCCATGCTCCGTGCAGCCTTGTCAACAGCAGCTGAGACATAGAAACACCCTCCCTGTCACAGACAGATGAATGGGTGAAGAAATGTGGTGTTTACACACCAGAGTCTTATGGAAGAAGGAAGTCCCTCACGTTTGACAATGTAGGTAAACTGGAGGACCTTCCTTGGAAGGAAGTAAAGCTGGTCATGGAAGGAGGAGCCCTGCCTGACGCTCTTAAAGGAAACGTGCACACCTGTAGACTCAGGTGTCTCTCCGGGGGAAAGGAGAGAGTGGGGAGGCACGGTCCAACTGCAAAGAGCCAGCTGTGAAAGCTGAGTGAGTGAGTGGGTTCCAGGCTCTGTCTGTTGGGCCACGTGGAGCCTGGGGTGACCAGTGCTGTCCTGGGCATGTGAAAATCTATGACAGGGGAACAGGTCTCACATGACCTGTTCATATCACAATTAAAGAAATAAGGACCACCAGGTCTCCACGGGGGGAAGCTGAGGCTTCAGAGGACGTGTACGGGATAGTATTGTCCAAGACCTTGCCCCACGCCCACATTTTTGGAAAGAGAGCACCCTATAACTACGAAAGTTCCTCTCTCTGATTCTCCCAGAAGGCTGTTCATGCCTGTGTTGTCAGGCACAACCAGAAGGGACATAACTTGCCCAAGGTTGCTGGGAACGTATCATCAGCAGTCAAGGCTAGGCCCGGCTGCGGGGTCCAGGGCACTGGACAGCTGCGTCCTGCTTTTGGGGGGTGGGGTGGGGAGCGGGGCCGGACTGCTGCACCGATGACCCATGGGTCCTCCCTGGAGTGCCCGGTTGTTGGTTGGCATGGCAACCCCAGGCCCACTTTTAAACAGACGCAACACGGCGTGCGCGGGTTGCCGCCGGGTGCCTCCATGGCCGGTCCGAGCACCGTGTGCAACTAGGCAGAGAACACAGACTCAGCCCCTTACAGCGGCATCTGGTTCATATCACATGGTTTCCATAACTCATTTTTAACTCCCCCTAATTGCTCGCGTCGCGGCGTCATCACACGCATTAGGTGTGTGCAGGGTGGAGCGGTGGCTGGGGGCGCGCGCGGGATGCCTGCGTGGGTGGAGGCGGCGCTAATCTAATTAGAAAGGTAGCCAGCCTGAACGGCGGCATTTTCTCGTACTTAGCATTCACAAGTGAGGTCCCAGCAGATGCGCTGTGAAATTAATTTCCTCTGGTGTAACCAGAAACTCTCTGTTATGCAATCTCCATTTCACAGATGATAACCTATTATCACTTTATTCAAGGAAAATGTGTTAATAGCCACAAGGAAAATTGAATTATTCATATTTGCTCATTTCTATTCCGAAGCCAGTGCTTGTCTTTTCATGCATTGGGGGAAGGCTAATGTAAACATGACCAGATCCTTGTAAATTGGCTTGTAGAAGAGGCTGTTAGCATGCTGCCTGGGGACGGCTCCAGGCCGGGGAATGACTGATCCCGCGAAGTGCGGCATGTGGGCGGCAGGCTGTTAGCAGGTGGCGATGCGCGTTAATGGGAGCCAGGTCAGCCCCTCAGCTGTTAGCTCGGAACCAGCGCTCAGAACCTGCGGGTTGGGATACAGCAGCCGTGGGAGGCAGGCGTCAGGTACCAAACAAGTGCCTCCCGCGCTCAGTGTGCGATCCCTGGGTGACACCCACACACACCCTTGTGGGGAGGGATGGGAAGTGCCCCGAAAGTTTGGGTCAGTTCTGGTCTCTAGGCTCAGCGCCGTGGCTCGCCTCGGCCACGCCGGGCCGACAGACCATCAGGAGAAGCAGAGGGAGGGATGTGCTTTAGCAGAAACCACTTGCAACCAGGGATTAAGAAACCAGGTCCTCTTCACAGCAGGTCCCCTCACGTCTGGCCCCTCTTTGAGACCTAGGACTCCAGGTGGGCTCTTATCTTTGCGATGACTTTCAGGTGGCGAGAGCTTGAACGGTCCTACGGGACTCAGGAGGGAGGGTCCTTCTGGGCTCCCAGGGGATCCTCCCCGAACCCACCACTTGGCACTGAGCTAGGTCTCTGGGAGAGAGCCCAGCACCAGGCGCACACGAGGCTTTGCCCAGTGTTTCTCCCCGGCAGGGGCGGTTCCCTCCCTTGCTGCGCTCAGCTGGGGGGCAGACACATCCCTCTCCCTTCTCTCCTGCTGAGCAGGGTCTGCAAGCCTCAGTACTTATTTGTCATAGGGGCACCCCTTGTAGAGGCTGTGCGCCCATCCTCAGGTGCGGGTGTCACAGGAGCTTGGGAAAATATCTGTCCGGCACCTCCATCTTTACCAGGTGGAGGGGATCAGAGGGAAGAGGAAGAGAGTGAGAGAGAGGGAGAGAGGCAGATGGGGAAGGGACACGGAGAGAGGGGGGAAAGCAGGAGAGATGGGAGGACTCAGAGCATTGGCTGGGAATGGTGCTTCGCAGCAATGGACGTGGCAACAAGTGTCCTTAGAAAATCCAGAAGGTTGTGGCCTCCAGCATGGCGTGGGGGGTCAGATGATGGCTTCACGTTCCTCTCTTCCCCTTCCAAGTCTAGCATCTGGGGCAAGTGTTGAGGCTCCGTCTGGCTTCGTGTTCCCATCTCTGAAATGGGGCTGATGGCAGCGCTTGTCTTACATTTGCCACCCGCATCGACCGAGCTGCTGCTGTTTCCAGGTCTGAGCTGGGAGCCATGAGGGCGGCCGAGTTCCCTGGCCTGGGAGCTGACATTCCGAGCAGGCAGATAGGAGGGAATGAGCAAAAGGATCATTGCAAAGTTGGAAACTGCTGTGAGGAAAAGGAACCGAGAGAGTGGACAGACGGGCGCTGGGAGAGCGTGGAGGGAAGCCAACCAGAGAGGCACGAGCTCTGTGCAACCAGAACAAGACCCTTGGAAGGAGGTTCTAGCCTGGGAAGGAGAGATGCCCTGGAGGTGGTGGGAGGGCACAGGGAGCGGCTGGTGAGGGAAGCCAGTGGGACACATTGTGCCAGGGGGATCTGTCCATGGTGCTGGGCAGCCACCATCAGCAGGGATGGAGGGAGAGCCCGAGCAAAGGCTACAGCCAGAGGGAGGGGGCACAGAGGGACAAGGACACACACTCACCGACACGTGGGGCCCCTCACAAAGCAAGCCCAGAGGACTGGGACAGACTGGCTGGGTGTGAGGCGCTCGCAGCTGCACCTAAATGTGGAGAACACACTGGGCCGATTCGCTGAGCACGCGTCCACCGCCTTGGGCATGAACCGGGTGAGTGGCACAGACGCTGGGGTGGACCTGGGCGGACCCGGGTGGACCCCTCCGCAGTCTGCCAGGCCCGGCCCGGGATTGGCGGGGGGCCTCACCTCACTGTCCTGTCCTGGCTCCCTTCACCTGCAGGGAGCACTGAATGTCTGTGGCCTTCAGAACTGTCTGCGCCTTAAAAAGTTGTATTTTATTCTAAGATCTGATCAACGTAGAACATTTGAAGAGCATAAAAATAAAGAATGGATTGAAATACCTCGTGCTATAGCTGTAGTCCTCTTGATGTGTGTTTCAGAGGGTCTCGGTCCCTGTGTTGCCCCCGAAGAACCAGAACGTACACCCCCCTTTCTCCGGGGTGAGTGGCAGAAGGCTCGATTTCAAGGCTGGGCGTGCGGTGCTTGCTGAAGGTTCTTTTTTCCCCAGAGTGGCCACTCCGTCTTGTGACCGTCCTCGACAGCACTCGGTGGTGCTAACCTTTATTCTTCCAGCCACTCTAAGTGTGTGGTGGTATCTCACGTATTTCAGTGTGCATTTACCTAGTGCAAGATGACGCTGAATTTCTCTGCACGTGCTCACTGACATCTGTCCCCTCCCTGGTGACATGGCCATTCAAGTCTTGTGTCCATTTTCTGGTTGGACTGCTAGTGTTTTCACTGATGGGCACTGAGGGCTCTATCTGGGTTGCAGGAAGAGCCCTTTGCCGGGTGTGTGGTTTGCAGGCCTGGCTCGCCTGCTCCTCCTCGCCCAGCGAAGGCTGTGGCTCTGACGAGGTCCAGCTTATCAATGTATCAAACGGTTTTATGAACTGAGTGAGATTTTAGTATCAAGTCTAAGGACTCATCTCAGATCCTAAAGATTGTCTCCCCTACTTTTTCCTGTTTTATGTTTTTATATTTTATTGTTAAGCACATGATCCATCTTGAGTTATTTTTCTGTAAGTTGTGAGGTGTAGTTGAAGGGGAGGGAGTTTTTGCTTCGTTGTGTTTATCGGTTTGTGTGAGGTTCTGTGGTGTTGAGGATCCGTGTTGTTGACTTTTTGCTGGCGAACGTCCACTCGACCCACTCGCTGCCCAGGCTGCACCCCCCACCCATGATTTATGTTGCGTGTTTATCAAAGCCTAGCTGAGCATGCCTGTGGCTCTCACTTGTGCTGTGTTGGACCATGAACCCTCACGGTGCAAGTGCCCGGCCACACACATTGTGTTGCTGCACAACGAGGCCCAGTCTCGGGGTGCGAGGTCGGCCCGCCCGTTCCTAGTCCTCCGATCATGTTGGCTGAGGTGCCCCTGTTCTTTTCTGTGGGAACTTTGCAATAGGCTTATCTGGGTCCCTGAAACACCATGCTGGGGATTCGGTGGGATGCGCACGGGCACTGCAGGCCCAGCTGACCTTGTTATGTGGGCTCTTTCCTTCCACTTTTGGTCCCAGTGCGCACCCCATTGATTTAGGTATTTATTTCTTACCGTCATTTGACCTGTTTCAGCGTTCAGACCCTGTGCATCGTCTTTGCCTAAGAGTTTCATTTTTTTTAGAGAATTGTATTAGGTCACCACTTTTAGTCACGGCACACCCATTGTTGGGTGTCCAAATGTGATTGATTGGTGCACTCGCCTTCCGGCTACAACACTGCCGACGTCGCATGACCTCTCGGAGGCTTCTGGAGTGTGAATGGGATTTATCTCTTATGTCTGTACACATCCAAGCTCGTGATGTCTTCCTGTGGAACTGGTCTTCACACCCTGGTGTCCCCTTAGTTTTTAGAAGTTCTCTTTGCTCCCGAGTTGGCTTTACGGTGTATCAATAATGCTATGTCTTCTGTGTGTGTGTGCACATGCAGTGTACATTCTTACCATTTTACTTCCCTCTTGTCTTTATCCTTGAACTTGATGTTGGTTTCTTCCAACAGTGTCTTGTTGGGTTGCCTTTCAATGTTTTAAATTTAATACTTAGCATACTCTGACCATTGGTGCCTGAAGGCTGGAGTTCTGTTGGCTTTTGTTTTGGCCTGTTTTTTCCTATTGCTCGGCTTCTCTTGGATTGTTCTCCTATGTGCTACTTTTGCATTATTAGGGATTCCAATTTTATTGATTTATGGGGCTTTTAATTGCGTGGTTGTCCTCAGGGTTGCCCTAGGTATTAGAAGACCCTGTCTCATCCCTTCAAGTGGCTCATGGGGACCTTGCAGTTAGGTGCCCTCACTGTCCCTGCTGATTGACACTGTGCTGAGTGCCAGATGCCGTTCTGATGTAGTGGGACTCCTCAACTCTGGCTCAGGAGATGCACGAGGAGAAGGATGGGCCCCCGTATTTACTGGTGTCTCTGCGATGGGGTTCACTGAGCTTGTTGAATCTATGGGCTTAGGTCTTTTGCCAGATTTGGGGATGTTGCTGTCATCGTTCCCTCAAATGCCCCTTCAGCCCAAGCCTGGCCTCCCCACATGGGACTCTCAGGCTACGACCACTGAATCTCCCAGGATAGTCCGACAGGTCCCGAAGGCCCTACTCGTCCTTTTTCTGATCCCGTTTTCTCTCTGCTGCTCAGGTGGGTAAGTCCCGCTGATCCACCTCGAGTCCACTGACGCTGTCATCTGTCACCTCCACTTCACCGCGAGCCCATCCAGTGAGATTTTTACTTTCAGTGCTCACTCTTTTATACAGTTTTATTTCATTCTTCTAAAAACTATTTTTCTTTGCGGATATTTCTGCTTTTCCCACATTTCAGGATCATCTGTCACTGGTTGCGGAATTACTTTTTTTTTTAAAGATTTTATTACTTTATTGTTGTTCATTTACAGTTGTCTGCATTCCCCCCCACCACTCCCCCCCACCCCAGCCAATCCCACCTCCCTCCCTTCCTCCCACCTTCCCCCTTGGTTATGTCCATGTGTCCTTTAGCTCCTTTCTGGCTTTGCCAGATAATGCCACCAGCTGGGTCACCTTGGTGCTGGTGGCAGATGACAGCGCCGATTCCTGCCATGACTGTCCTGGTTCTCTGAACAAGCAGTGCTTTTCAGTTGTGTCCTGGAAGTTTCGTCTGTTATGTCAGGGCTGTGAGTCCCATTTAAGACACACTTTAGCCGACAACTCCAGGCCCACTTTTGTGGTTCCCAGGGTAATGGGATTGTCCCAGCCTTCATGGTGTTGTGTTGGTTGGCTTGGCCTGTCTAGACAGCCCTACGGGGTGACAGCTGAGGGACTCAGCTGTCATTAAAGCCAAGCCCCTGAAAATGTACCTGCCCCACCAGCTCCAGGTGGCCCCCGCCCCAAACACAGGGGACTGAGCCCAAATAGCCTTTAGAGAGCAGGGTGGGGGGTTGTGCTTCAGGGAGTGGGGCCTCTCTGCTAGCAAGAGCAAGGGTAGGTGGCTTGGGAGGCCACCTGAGAACAGACGGGGCCGGGATCAGTGTGGGGCAGCCAGGTGGAGGGGGTTCTGTGTCATCTCCACAGCAGCAGTGAGTGGTGGGTGGGAGGCAGAGGTCCCCATCACCGTCCCTGGGACCGTGACTATGTGACCTTTGAAGGTTAAGGCAGTAGCAGCAAGTCAGGCTGCTCACCAGCTGACCTGCAGTGAAGAGCTTGTGTGGAGTGACCAGGCCGGCTCAGGGGAATCACAGGTCCTTAAAACGGGGGAAGAGGTGGCAGAAGGGGTGGAGCCAGGGTGCTGTGAGCGGAGAAGGAGGGGCCGGCCATGGCTGGCCTTGAGGCTGAAGGGGCTGCAGGGAGAGCAGCAGCAGTGGAAGGGCAAGAGCATGGCTCTGCCTGGAGCCTCCTGAGAGGGAGGCGGTTCTCCTGGCACCGCGATCGCAGTTTCCCGAGACCCACTTGCACTTCCGAGCTCCAGGGCTATGGTGTGTTCACATTTTTAAGCCACTAATTTGTGGCAATTTATTACCGTAGCAACGGGAAACCGACAGGCACACTCCTGAAAGGCTTTGAGAACTTAAGCAAGGGGATGTCATAACGAAATCCGTGATTTAGAGGAAGGGCACGGAGGGGGACATGACCCCGGGGCTTGGCGGTGGGACCGGTCCCCTGGAGAGCAGGTTGCACCAGCAGAGGGAGATTCGTCCGCAGAGCCGGATGAAGACAGGTGAGTTTTCGGAGGGGTGACAGGGCTGACCTGAGAGAGCCCGGTGGTCCGCTGTTTGGTGGGGAGCAGGGGGCGCTTTGCCAGGGGGTGGCAGCACCGAGTGTGGAGGTGGGAGGTAATGGGGAGCCAGAAGATCCTCGAAGGTCCTCGAAGAGATGTGCCCAGGCTGGTTTTGGGACACAGATGCTTGTGTAAATCGATCTGGGGCAAGAAGGGAAGTTCTGGGCCGTAGACACAGTTCAGAGTCATCAGCATACAAATGATAATTGAAGCTTTACCTAGGGACCAAGCAGGAAGGTGCTGATAACACGATAAAATGGCAAAGTGGAGGTGGAACAGAAGGTAGTGGCGGCGGAACAGAAGGTAATCACAAGGGAGCAATAATAAGAGGAACCCCGTTGGGGAAAGATGGGGACTCACTGAAGAATGAGTATGCAGAGCGTGCAGAGAACGGTATTGTCACCAAGAAGGGTGTTTCACAGAATCCCCTTTCCTCTCCGGGACCCCGCACTACACCAGGCTCTGTGGTGCCAGAGTCCCCCCGGAGTGCAGCACATGCCCGGGCAGCCCCTCTGTGGGGCGGAGAAGGTGCTCTGAGTGGGGCTCTCGCGGGCCTGGAGGCAGGGGACTCAGTGCGGCTCTCTGGCCGTGGTGTCACAGCCATGCCTCACGGGGCCCGTCCGCACTGCTGCTGAGGTCAGTGGAGACAGCACGGTCTGTGGGCTCCCGCCCTGTCCGCCCCTGCTGCACCACGTGCCCCTGAACACCCTATGTTTTATGTGACTGTGCTTTAAATAAAAGACCTTCCCTTAAAACAAACACCCCGGACGGGTTCTCACTTTTGCTAAAATGAAGAGGGACAATGACTTCATGTGTCACTGAGCAGGGGAAGGGAGGCTGCCTCGCCTGGCTGAGCGGCACAGCCTGGGGTCCCAGTGCCCCTCACCTAGCCGCCGTCCTCGGTCCTCGGGGTGGTTCTCACAGCAGCGGGAAGTGGACCTGCAGCCTTGGCCCTGCTTCCAGGTGGTGGAAAGCTGTCACTGCAGGGAGTGTGTGGCAGACATGGCCTGGGCCACAGAGCGCCTCTCTTCTTATTTGAGATCCTTTCGAATCATTGGAGACAACACTGGTCGCTGTCGCTCTTCCTGCCATCAGGCTCCGTTGGGACGCATCTACCATTTTCAAAATCATCAGAAAATCTTGTACAATGGTCTTCATTCACTCAGGTTCCACATCCCCTCAATCTCTTCTCTGACCTGGAGCCCGGAACGCCCACCTGCCGGGACCCACTGTCTCGCTTCGATCAGTGCGCAGTTTCGTGTGACTGTGTGACCTCGGAGAGCCAGCCACGCGCTCACACCGGAGAATGTCAGCGTCGTGGTTGGCTGTTGTCTTCATCTCTGCTGAGTTCTTGTCAAGGTCTGTGCACGTTACTATATTTTCATCAAAACTATTCAAACGTTTGTGGACATTGAATTATAGTCTGTGACTATCAGGCAATGCAAGATCCTGGGTGGTGTAAATTCAGTATGTCAAAACTCGGATGGAACCATATGCACAGTGGGTTTCTTTCGAGGGACACATTTTTTTTCTGGCGTTGAACACATGCCGTAGAGACACCGTCACTACTGAACAGTGTGTCGTGAAGGAAAATAACTTCTGTGGTGTCACTCAGCACAATTATTTTTATGGGCGGCCGCTTAAGTAGCGCCAGACCGCCTTCCTTTGTCCATGCTGGCTCCCAGAGTCGCCCATCAACCTCTCTCATCTCGGAGAGATGTGTTTACTCGAAAGTGGTCTCTGCAAAAGCGAGTAATTGACTCACTGTCCTGAGCTACCGAGGTGGTGGAGACAGAAGCGGAGAAAGGGCTGTTTGTACGATTTTGACAGAAGGAGCCACACTGGGTAGGAAGTGCATCAATTAAATTCTGAAGGAGGAAGCTGGTTTTGACTCCTGTGTTTAAGTGTTTAAAGTAGATTTCTTTCTTTTTAAAAAAAATATTATATTTATATATTTTTAGAGAGGGGAAGGGAGGGAGAAAGAGAGAGAAAGAAACATCAGTGTGTGGTTGCCTCTTGCATGCCCCCCAGTCAGGGACCTGGCCCGCAACCCAGACATGTGCCCTGACTGGGAATTGAACCAGTGACCCTGGTCTGAGAACTGGTTCTCAGGCCACACCAGCCAAGGCTAAAGTAGATTTCTTTCTAAAATTTGAATTTGAGGACAAAATAGCCCAACCAGGCATGGTATAAGTACATATTCTTTTTCATTATGATTCGTCAGAACACGTTGATTTCTACTCACGATGGAAAAACTAAGAGATGCTCTAAAACCCCCTCCCAAGCCCGGTGAAAATGCAGAATTGCTGTCAGGTGTGAACGTGGGAGAGCTTGGGGGAAGCAGCCACGCATGTGGTCTGGGCTCAGGGCTCAGGGCTCAGTGCTCAGCAGCCCGTCTGGCAGCAGGGCTTCCCTTCCCTGTGTGGTGGCACCGTGGCCACGTAAGACCCAAGAAAAAGTCACAAAACTGGATGTCAGAACCGGCGTGGCAGATGGAAATGTGTAATTGGTTTCAAATACGTTTTTCCTGAGTATAAGTAGAACAGGATTTCAAAATCAAGGAAGTTCAACAACAATAAGGCAATACATTTAATTCTTATAAAACAGTCGAATGTTATTTAATGAGTGACTTAATGTTGGTACTAGTAAGATCGAGGTTCAAGGATATAATATGTGACCTAGACAGAGTCCCCCGCACAGAATATAGCTCTGTTCATCTGTCACCTCTCCATCATCCTCTACCCCTCCTTCACCCACCCATCCACTCACCATCCACCCACCCACCCATCCACCCACCCATCTTTCCCTTCTTCTACCCTTACAACTGCCCCTCCACCCCTCCTTCAAAACTTCACCCCCTACACTAAACCTTCCATCATCTATCCCCACGTCCATAACCCGTCTGTCCACATCTGAGTGTCTACTGAGTGCTATGCACAGTTTAGGGCAACAAGAATGTGATTTTTAAGATGCGCTCTAAAAAAAGATTGCGGTCCTGTGGGAGAAACAAATAAGTATACAGGACATTCAGATGCACATACTTGCACTAAAACGGCAGACCAGTGTCGTAGGAAATCAACGGGAAAGCAGGAGGAGGGGTGTGACCCTGCAGAGGAGGAGGAGGGGGCGGTCACAGGATCGGAAGGTGCTGGAGTAGCTGAGAAACACTAAATATTTTGTTGTGGCTGAGACACTGCATTTGAAAAGGGGTGCGGTGAGAAAGAACCCTAAAAAGGCAGGCAGGAGACGGATGAAAACACACCTTATGAAAGAAATTCAGATTTTAAGATGAGTCATGAGGCTGATGGTGTTTCACTGGAGCCTGCCTCCCTCCAAAATAAAAATAATTCACATAAGCCAGCAGCCTCACTTTTTCTGTATTGCATAGATCCCCCTGGGAGAACAAGAGGAGTATTTTTATTCTGTGGCCATAACCAACTTATTACAAACACTGTCATTATTAATGGAGGCACTCAGGGGAAGCATGAGAAACTGTGGGCAGACCAATACAATTGATGCCCACTGCACCCCCATCCCCCAAAATATGTCCTAAGAAGTGAGCATCCATCTCATTGATAATGGTCCAATAATTCACTTTTGGGGGGTGGGAGCTGGTTTAAAAGGAGCAAGTTTCCATGGGAATCACAAAGAAATCTTAAAACTATGTGTGTCTGGGGTTTACCCACGTGAGAGTCGCAGACCGGCAATGCCTCCGAGCATAGAAATAACGTTGCTTAGGAAGTAAAATCACCTCCCTCTTTGTTTTCTTCCCTTCTTCTCTCCCAGTGAACAAACAAAAGCACCCGCTGAGCACATCTTTTAAAAAATCATCAAAGATTATTTCCATTGAAAAGAATTTGAACTCAAGGCTGGAGTTAATTCTCATTTTCCTTTTCTTCAAAACAGCCTTGCAGTTCTTTTGATGACACTGTTCTAATAATCCGTGAAAACAGAGGGTACACAGCAGCTGGCTGCTTCTTGTCACGTCTGGCAAGTATGACCTCGCCATTGAACTGTCCTTTAAAATACTTGACCTTTACACAGAGCAACTTTCACAGCGCCCTTCAAAGACGCGAGACCATGAGCCATAGGAATGGACGTGTCACACTGGGGATATTCACGCAGCCCTGCTTTTACGCGATGGCATAGCACCCCATAGAATCGGAAGGCTCCGTGGCCAGCGCCCCTGCCTGGGGCCTTCCCACGTGCCCGATGGAGCAGACAGGTCTCCAGAGCACAAGCCGCCCCTCCCCTGAGACAGAGCTCCTCTCAGGGGCCCAGCTAGCGGTCAAGGGCTGCCCTGGAAGGAAGCTCTTCTATCCCATCGAAATCCTCCCTATTGAACCCTAAGCCCATTTCCTCTCTTCCTGTCCTCGCGTGGAGAGGGACAGCTGGTCACCACCCTCTCTGTAATAGCCCTTCAGCGCCCTGAAGATGCTTATTAAGTCCGCTTCGCTCCTGCAGGCTAAATAATCACAGATCCTTTAATCTCCCTTCCTAGGTGCTATTTTCCGAGTCTTTAATCATTTCTGCTGCTCTCCACCGCATCCCTTTCAGCGCCTTAAGTCCCAGTGTGTCGCCGCTGCCAGGGGGTGGTGGCATGGACAGTTCGAGCGGCTTGGCAGTCGAGGGCATGGGGTGTCCCCAACGGAGGGCAGTTGTGCCCCTGAAGACCCAGCCGAATTAGTGGGAAAGCCCCTCTGCATTGCTGTGACGTACCCACCAACTACTGTCCCTTTGCCCCAACAGCAAATGACGCAGTAAAGTGACAACAACAAATGAAACCAACAGAGCGGCAGGAAGCCCCGGGGACACGGTAGCAGGAGGACCGTTGTGTCACCACTGGGTTTGGCTAACACATCCCACACTTTCTTATAGTTATTAGTTTCCCGCGTCAAAGTTTTAAAAATCCCGAACTTACTGTATCCTTTGCAGCGTACTGTCTAGGTCCTTTCCTGACAAATTCCAGGCTTATCATTTTTAGGTCCTAAAATGGGGGCTTGCCATCTGAGACCCCGGTGACAACCACCTGACCGCCACGTGGCTCTCAGGCGAGAACCACCTGCAGGTCAGCTGGCTCTCAGGCAGCGTCACCGGCCGGTCACCTGGCTCGCCAGCGCGGCCAACTGAAGGAGTGTGGTGGCGGCCTGGAAGCCTTTCCAATCCAAATCTACGCGTCTATCGATCCACTTGATGAGTGTTAACGGAATTTCTGCTGCGTGTGCGAAACACCAATAAAAGTGGGCTCCCAGCTTGTTCACAACCACCTCTACCCTTGATGGTCCCCGTGAACTGTATGAGCCCCTCGCTGTCACCACAATCACAGAGCCAGAGGCAAATGCTAGCTTCTGATGGGGAGAGGCCTTGGCTTCTTCACTATTTAGAAGTACCCCCAGCAGCTGCCTGCGTGTTCGCTTGCGATGGGAGTTGGTGATGGGAGACCTCTTCTACAGGAGGGACAGGAAGCAGGAAATCTACTTTGACCTGCCACCTGGGGTGGGGCTTCCTGTGTTCTCCTTGTTTAGAAATGAAATAATATTGTCTCCAACGCGACAATCTCCTTTGACCCTCAAAACGGGCAAACTGTAAATTGCAGAATTGGCAGCGGACGGAGCGTAGTCACTGCCTTCGCCCGTCACACCGTGTTAACGTGATATAACCACCCTGCAGCAGGCGGAGTCCTAGACTACTCAGCAGTGACAGCAACAAACGCCACAAACAGCTATTCTAATGACACAAAAACACAAACATTCAAGGATGAAATGATTTTTTCCTGTTATAAAGTGACAAATGGCTGCAGCATGGCGATTGAAATGCTGCTCAGTTGAGTGACCCAATTCAGCAAGACAGAAAGTGGAAGGTGACAAACGTGTTATCTCAAAAATGAGCAGGGAGAGATGGGTCCCCTGCCCTGTGAGTCCCGAGAACCCAGGGCGGGGGACTAGAAAAATCTAGCAAATCTCTGCACACACAGGTAGGCCAAGAGTGAAACCATCAGCCTCCTAAAGGTCATCTAGGGGCCGCCTCGCCCAGAAGTTAAACTCATCGTTGGCGACAGGGGCCCAGTCCTCACCAGAAGAGTGGGTGTGCACAGTTCCAGAGGGTACAGCAGCTGGGCAGGGGCCGGACTGATCCATGGCCACCCCCAGAGCAGCACAGGGTACGGACAGAAGCAGAGGTATGGTCCCTGCTCCGGAGAGCAGCAATGGAGCTGAGCGCCAGACAGGGGCCATGGTGGAGACCCCCACTGTGGGGACCAGGAGGCCAGGCCTGTTGGCAGCGTGGGCATTTTCTGGTTTGCGGGGCCAGAGCTCAGAGAACAACATGGAACCCCCAGAGTCACACTGGAGGCATTGATTCAGGGCTCTGGCTAAGCTGGACCTGACCCACGTGTGCCCTGGCTTTCGTGGCTGACATTCTGTGCCCCTTCCCACCTCAGATGAAGGCGGGTGTGAAGTAGATGGAGTGGAGACAGGGGACAGGGGCCTAAGGTGCAACGGTCAACTACAGTCATGCTTGACGTGCCTGACCTCCGAGAGTCACTCTGAATGGCCCGTGTTGGCTAATCTTGAAATGACGTCATGAAGGCAGCACAAGTTTTACCTTTCTTATGTCAGATGGAGGCGGGGGTGCCAGAGAGATTAAATTACTCACTCAGGGTCACTTTCCAAGAGCTGGTAAGAGACATCAAATCATTCGTTCATTCTGTAAGTAGTGACTGAGCAGTCACCTTGGTCCAGGTGAGGAGGTGACAGTGATGAGGAAACCAGGGGTGGCCACCTAGCCCTTCTGGCCAAAAACCTGCACAGACCAGAAAAAAAAAAAAAAAAAAAAAACGGAACCACACAGCACAGTCAGAAGACAAAAATTGTCTAAAAAGTTTTTTTCTTGAGGTCCCTAAGCCTTCGAAGAGTTGGAAGTGCAGGAAACCTGCCCAGACGTGAGAAAAGCAACTTGGATGGAATAAAACCACCCCAAGGCTCTAGATTTAAGAACAGGGCCCAGAAGGTCCGAGCATTGTGCGGAGGGACCGAGGAACACGCAGAGGGCACGTTTGTGTCACTGGGGAGAGGAGGGTCGCAGGTGAGCAGAGGCCCTCTGGGGAGTCGGCGGTGAAAGAAGGGGGTTGGGAACTTAAGACGTCGCAGGACCCCGGAGACAAAGTGAAGGACAAACCCACTCTTGTCACAGCGCCCACCCTTTGCCGCACTGGAGGGAAGGGCTCCTTGAGCTGGATTTAAACCATGGGGAGCCCTTGTCTGTGAACCCACACAGGCAGACAGTCACAGACCGCTTCCTCCACGCACACCTGTTAGAAGGACACCGACCCCCAATCCGAACGTTTCAGCTGCTTTGACTTCGCTCCCGACGTCCTGCCTTCGAGAAACAAGCATGATGTGATGGCTCCAAACTCAATTAAATGTCCTCGGAAAACGTGTACGATACGGAAAGATTAATTAAAATGTTAAATCTCAGAAACAACATGGAAAAGCCAAAGGAGGAAAGGAAAAGTCACCGAGCGCGAGAAACTGAAAAAATACAAACACCTCTCGGAAGGGCAGACTAACGTCGGAGCCACAAGGAAGAACAGATTCCAATCAAAGCACCAAAAGGGGCACTGGAGCGAGGCAGAGGGACAGCAGGGGCGTGAGCTGAGGTCCAGAGCGAGGGGCGTGGAGGGAGGGCAGTTGGAACTGACGACGGAGCAGCTGCGAGAAGAGCCAGGTGCGGGGCGGTCCCCGCACGGCCTACCAGGGGCTGCCTGGGAAGCAGCAGGAGGCGGACCCACACCTGGAGCAGAGCTCCAGCTACCTGGCGTGATTGACCCGGGACGGTCCTCATGGACACCTGCGACAACCATCACAGTCGTGAAGATAAAAATGACCCCAAGGCTTCAAAGCGGAAAAATCGGGAACCTTCCAAGGGCGAGAGAATTAAA
The DNA here is from genome assembly GCA_007922815.1 of Macrotus californicus. NCBI lineage: Eukaryota > Metazoa > Chordata > Mammalia > Chiroptera > Phyllostomidae > Macrotus > Macrotus californicus. Next base: position 624,725 of record VMDR010000021.1, read on the forward strand.
TTGGCATCTGACTTCTCAAAGGCAACATGCAAGCAAAATAATAGCCACATGGCTACTAATAACAGTAACAATACAATATTTTCAGGAAAACCGAGCAAGAAAGAGTGAACCAAGGATTTTGTCCCCAGCCGAGCTGTCGTTCCAAGAAAAAGTCTACAGAAGGCAGTTTTAAATGTGGGAAACCAGACTGGCGCCCACCCATGCCCACTCTGGCTGTTTGGTAGGGACGGACTCACCCACACGGCAGATGCGCACGGACTCGGAAAACCCGAAGGAGCACCGGGCTCCCTGAGTGACAGGGTTGATGCGGCAGCGGGAAGGGACGGGGCTGACAGCGGGTGCCCTGTGTCCCGCACGCTGATGTGAGGTGCTGCTGATTCTTATAATGACCTGCAGTCACTTAAGAAGTGTGTAAATAGTGACCCTTTGTGTATCATCTACATTAAAATCCGAACCTAATTGTTTTGCACACTTTCCATTTTATTTATGGGATCCGTGACAAGGATTTTAAATAGCCTCTAGCTTCATGAACGTCTTTGCTTTTTTTTAGTTGCTTCTGCATTGTTCATTACAGCCATGTGTCCCTCCTTACCTGAGCGTTACACACTTTCTCCTTTCTCTGCATAGTATTATTTTCTGCCCTCAATTTGTAATCTGCAAGGACATTAGTTTAGAGTCGAATGTGAAGGAAGGATTGAACGTGACTTTTTCACAAAGGTCACCAAGAAGCGGTCCCATCACCGTCCTTTCCCCACTGGTTTGAGACCCTAGTTCCATGCACAACGTTTACATAAAATGACACCAGGTGTGGATTGTCTGCTGTCTGCTCCCTTCTTTACTGGTTTGTGTCTTGGGGGTTAGATATTAAGATTTTACTTGCACACCTTCTCTTATGAATGTGATAAAGCAAATGCATTGGCTGCAGGAAAAGCAGGAAGTACAGAGGCAAATGAAAAAAATAGAGCCACTCATCCACTTGACCTTGGAGAGGGTCGTATCTGTGATGTCCATTTGTGGCCTTCCTGGCACTTTGCCGTCTACCCTGCATTTATCCCCTCATGTGTGAACTTCCTTTAAATCGGGTCACCCCGCACATGGCAGCTCCTGCCCCTGACTGGCACTCTGCGACAGCCTCCCTGGACCGTCTCTCTCTCCCATTTCCCCGGAGCCCTCCTGGCTGCTGGCGGGTCACCCGGGGGGGGGTCTCCCGTGAAACGGTCTCCTGGTGTGCAGAAATCACCAGCTCTGTTATTTCTTGAGCTTCGCTCACAGACATCCTGTCCCAGTTTTGCTGCTTCGTTGTCTCTTGCTCCGCACTAGGCAGGGGTTTCTACGAAGGAAGATCTGGGGCAGGGTGGAGTTTGGTCAGAGCACCGCTGATCAGTCTTCGCCTAGGACGTCTGTCCCCTACGAGGGGGCCCGCTCCTAGACTGTTCACGCTTCCAAGCTAGGGAAGAACTGGAAAATGGGGCATCAGGCTTCCCTGTAAATTAGTCTTCACAACACGAAGTGTCCTCAGGTGCCAGGGCACGCGCTACGGAGTGCCAGCGGTCTGTCGGGGGTGGGGGGGACCTATGTGGCTCCTGATGCACAAGCTCCTCTGTGGATGGCAGGGGGTGGGGCAGCCCTCTGGACAGGTCAGGGGCTCATTGTCTTTATGACCTGGGCGATAAAGGGACAGCGAGGCAGCTGCCTGGGAGATCTGCAGTCATGTCTGCGCAGGTCTGTAGCATGTAGGGCTCGACATGCAGTTATTCAGGATCTCTTGTGGGGGAAGACAGTTCATTTGAGGTGCCGGGGACGCCTCCAGAGAGAGGCAGGCAGCGCTGGTGGAAATGGATCGGCATCAGCGAGGCGCCTGCATGGCTGAGGGAGCAAGCAGGTTATTCCTACAGCCGCCGTGCGCGCAGTCTCAGTGAACTTAAAACCATCTTAAAGGAAACCCTACTGGGAGTGTTTAGGTCCACAATTACAGTAAATGAAGATTCAGAATTAGCAAAAGCATTTCACTTAATTAGAAGCATTAAATAAGTACTACCAAATGTACAGTACTGTTTCTACCAAAATGAGAAAAATAGCTGACCCTGAAAAACATCGTATTTATTGGCTTTTTTATTGTTTACTTCTTTATGTTTAGAAAACTATTAAGACAGCCTCCAACCAAGAGATAAACTAAGATGCAGATAAGGATAGCGAATACCTTTGTCTTAAAGAATATATATATATACACACACAAAATAATTATATATACACATACATACATACACATATATACACATTACATATACATACAGATGTATTTACATCTACATCTGCCTATTATCTACCATCTATCTACCTCCCTACCTATCATGCATCTATCAAATACCTGGAGACGGACAGACTTCAGGAAGTAAAGGGAACGATGGTCTTTGCACAGGATGTTACCGCGTCTTTCTTTTACTCCCTCCCTTTGGCTCGGTTTTCAGACTGTCCCCACTAACTGACGATTTTCCGTGGGAACCAGCGTTCCCTGCGCTGGAGTCAAGGCTGACAACCCCTCAGTCAATCGTCCAGAGAGACGGGGGGTGCGGTAGGGGGAGGTGGGCAAGACGGAAGGACAGAGAGAGCGGAGGAATCGCTGCGGGCCTTTCTGAGACCACCGTCCTCGCCAGCAGCGCAGGGCCCTGGGCCTCCACTGGCGCTGTGTCTGCACCCTGAGCGGTTCAGCCGGATTCCTCACGCGCAGGGGACGCTGGAGAAACAGCCTTGGTGTCGGAGGCAAACACCTGACTGCTTCCGGAACCCTCTCACTGCGTTCCAGGGCCTCGGCATGTGGGCCAAAGGGCCCCAAACCAGCCTTCCCGCTGCAGGTGTCCCATGCCACGGGCGTCCGGTGTGGCCACGTGGGAAGGGCCGGCATGCGCTGCTGGGCCTCTCACCGTCTTGTAGGTCATTTTCAACCTGCTCTGTGTAGAAATAGAATGTGAACAAGAAAAACACTGCACGCAGAAACTTCTTTAAAAACAAGAATTTCCAGTTCTTTATTCAAATGTGCCAACTGCTTTCCTTGCCCCCAAGAGCACATGTGACATTGAAGCTCCGCATCACAGCGGCCACACAGCAGGCGAGGATGGCTAGGAGTCCGTTTGCCCTGGAATCTGGCGGCCATTGTTCCCAAAGCAGAAGCCACGGCACTTTGCATCACAGACAGGTGGCCAGTCCCTCCAAGCTGCGTGGACACCACAGTCCCCGATTGCCATCTCACCGGCTGGCATGGGGCTTGTGGCTATTTTCACGCCACAGCAGCAGGACTGAGTAGTTGCAACAGAGACCACGTGAGCTGTGAAGCCTGAAAGATTTGGTGCCTTGGTAGAAGACACTGGCCGGTTCCTGTTGTGGGTGTGGGTGTCATGAGCATCCGGACCCTGGGCCTGCCGTAGCAGGAGGGGACGGCCAGTAGCAAACACCTGCTCCTCACAGGACAAGGCCAAGCCTAACCCAGTGGGCAGGGACGGAGAGCCTGCCTGGAAGGCGAGATGCCTCCAAGTCCTTCACCACCACACTCATGGTCCAGTGTCACTGCAGACCCCGGATGAGGGTAAACCTAGGGGATGGCGTTTAAACATGGACATGGGTCCCCAGATGGTCCCCTGCCCGCTCAGGACCCAGGTCTCAGAAGTCGGGCCGGGCCTACCGGGGTGTTTGTGTATGTTCTGTTTGCTCTCACGCCCTTTGAAACAGGAAAGAAAACAAGCTTTCTCTCCTGGAGAGGCTGCACAACCTGAATCTGATGAGAAAAAAATCAGGGCGTTAACGCTCTTCTCCGTGTGCCCTCCCCAGACTGAGACGGACTGGCTTCGCCGTCCAGACAGGCGGCCGCGAGTGTGCACAGCTGAGAGGTCTGTTACTCTTAACTAAGCGTGCAAGACAGGTACCCAAATCATTACATTTATGTGTTTTTAATGGCCTATCTGGCTTGCTTTGTCCATTGCTGGTGACTGAGTGGAGTGCGGGCCAAGTTTCTCGGATTCACGCAGCTCCGTGGCAGCGCAGCGATCTGACGGCGCCTGGGGCTTCACCATCATTCCTGGAGGGTACGGTCTGCAGCCTCGCTGCGGCGCCTTTGCCAGCGCTCAGCCGGCAGCCGGGCCCTGTGTCGGAATGAAGGGCCCACCGCGGTGCGCATCACCCCTGCGGGGCCGGCAGGGCCTGACGCCAGCACAGAACTCGGCGTTAGCCGGGAAGCCCCTTTGGGATCCCCATCCATGCTGCTGCTGCTCGCAGTTTTCTGATGAGAGGCCCTTCGGTGCCGTTGCCCAAGCAAGTCAGATGCTGTCGGCATTCATGGAACCAAAACGCAGCCAGCGCGTGTTCCTCCGGGCTGTCCCCAGGACACCCAAATGAAATGGGAATCGCCCTTAGGCAGGCAGGACTAGGAAACTGGACATACTTCCTATTTATCAGAAAATGCGCTTCTGGGTCACAAATACCAGTCAGTAAATACTTTCGAGAGCTTTCTGATCATCACCGGCTTTTATGAGCCGTGATGTTTCTGCTCCAGACATGTGTGACCTCAGCTGCAGCGCCCATGCCTCCGTTAGTCATTTCAAAACACGAGCGGCCTGGTCTTTGATTTGATTTTTATTTATTTTATTGTATTACTTTATTGTTCACCCAATTACAAACATTCTCCACCCCCCCCATGACCTTATCTTTTAAAGAGAAGTGATAATTAGGCATTTGACCCATTCTGAGTTTATTTTTGTGGATGGGCACCAAGAATAGTACAGTTTCATTCTTTTGCATTTTATTAACCAGTGTCACCCAAAAAATTAGTTAAAAATAGAAGCAGTAAGAAAACATGGCAAATTTGGAAAAATAACAGTAAATAAATCACACATGTTTTGTGATTGTGGTACCGAGGCACAATGCAGCTTTTTAGGAAGAGTGCCCACTTTTCATTGCTTTAGGAGGCACACATATATTTGATATTTCCGTGTCAGTTAATGAGAAAGTGAATTTCAAATTTTCCTGGGAAAAGACTAATTACTCTTTGGAACGAGTCTAATATTTTGCTAAACGTGCTCAGCCGTAAAGAAATCACACCGGGAAGGTCGGGAGTAAGTGGTTGTTCTCGTGGATGGTGTGTTTTCTTTAATTTGCATCCACTTGCCGTCTCTGATGGGCTGCCCCAGCTCTTCCAGCCTGTCACTGGGGAGCGTCTCTGGGCTTGGGCTGTGCCACCCCGCCGCCTGGGCGTCCCCGTGAAGCGCCGTCAGCACAAACGCGGACGCCCCTGTGCTCCGTGTGGAGATCCGTCGCTCCTCCTGGTGAAAATGTTTTTAGGAAAAGAAGAAAGGACACACATGTGTGTGTGAGACTACATGTCACCTCCCACTATCGAGCTCACAGAAAGACACTTCCATGCCACCACTGAGCCCGCACACCGTGTCTCTGATGGGGAGCAAATAAGACATCGCTGACAGCTGTGGAAAACAACCAGCAGCTCCCGTTTTCCAGAAAGTTCTTACAGGATTAGCGAGACAAGTAATGTGTCCTCTCCATCACCGTTTCAAAAACTGTCATCACTTATAAAAACAGTGATTTCTTTGTAATATGTGTATGTTGATGGAAATACTTAGGAATATTCATAGTCTTTGTTTATGGAGGGATATGCTGAGCAACATACCTATAGTTGATGCTTAGTTTGTTAAAGGTTGTTTTTGAGACTTCTTTAAAAGATTAAAGACAAGGACCATTGTGTTGGCAACCTCCTCAATCTTGGATGATCCTAAAATAATTCGTGCATTTGAAATTGGAAACATCAGTTCTAATATTGGTTCTGTTTTTCCTATCATTTGCAAGGTACATAATTGTATGATTGTTTGGTTATTTTTACTGGTTTTTTTTTTTTTTTTTGGCAAGTCTGTTTCAGCTTTTTGTGACTATGTGTTCTAAACAGCCGAGGAAAACCTGTAAAATGTCACTTTTTAATCTCCACGGATAAGAAAGCGTTTCCTTCACGGGGCCCAGACATGAAAGGGAACTGATGCCGGTGGAAACACACGTTTACATCTCTGGGGAGTTCTGCTACCCAGTATTTTGTTTTTTAATCATTTTTACAGGCACTGGCACATTTGGATGACCGTTTTCCAAGCAATCTCTGAATGGCTAATGTCTTCTTAATTGTTTTTTCAATAGTGCACCTTTAAGCGTTTTGCTCTGCCATTTTCTCTCTGCCATTTTTTAGATCCAAAAAAATGTCTCTTTGCTCTGCCTTTGTCAGATCCAAAAAGCACCAGGCTGGTGCTTGGCAGGCCAGGTGCCTGGTGTGACTCGGGTCCCCATGGTCCTCGCAGGTGGGAGAGGCAGCGGCAGCCGACCTGCGAGTTTCCTTTCTGCCTGCGCTTTCCAGCAGGCCAGGGGCCTCCTTCCAGCCTCCTTGGCACCTGGACCCTGAGCAGAGTGGGTGTGCGCGAAGACTGTCGCATTCCTCACCTGGGTCTCCCCACACGCTGGGAACTGGCCAGACCTTCCTGGCCTACGGGCAGGGGCTGGAGGTGGCGCTTCTCGAAGAGGAAGGTGCCCAGGGTCCCACGGGGAAGCTGCGGGTCAGGCTCAGGAGCCGAGGCGGAACGCGGGCGGCCGCTAGATGGCAGTGCAGCCCCCGGGATGCAGCCTCGGCGCGGGCCGCAGAGGATGAGCGCCCCGCCTGCCCCGGAGCAGGGGCCCGCCTAGCAGGGTGCGGGGCTCTGAGAGCCCGCTGTGTCCGGGCCCCTCTCCTCCCACACGCTTCGCGCCCAGGAGGCACAGCAGAAGCCCCTGGATTTCGGTTTGACTTCCAGATTCCAAGCGATGGAAGCGTATATTGCGATCCCCTAATGCGGGCTAGAATGCAGTATTGGGGTCCCATCCAAGCCCCACCCGGCTCTGTGCCCCGCGAAGGCCCCGATTTCTGCTTCCTGCCGCCACGTGTCTCTGTACCGTGCGTGTGAGCAGTCAGTGGCTTTAATTGCACGTGCGGTTTGTACTTGGATTTTGATTGGGAGCCTTTGGCTATCGATCCCCTTATTTCTGAAAAAATACCTGTGCCGGTAAAAAATTACTTAAAACAGCTTGAGAAACTTGTGCTATATTTTGTACTATTTTTTTCTCCTGAACCATAGGGTTAAACAAATGGGTGAAATATATAAATATATAACTTAAAGAAATTTACTGATATTTTCATGGCAGCATAATAAACATCTTTAGATTTATTATAAAAGCTGTTTGAAGTGGGTGTATATTATATATTTTTAAATGTGTTAAATATTTTTACTTCAACACTCCCTTAGAAATTTAGCAACCTCAGGTATTCTCAGTGTTCCACATTATTATTTACCCTTCGATGACTTTTTAAAGAAAATTGCTAAAATTTCATCAATGCCCTCCTTAGGTTGTGACTATTAGTGCCCCTAATCACACAAAAACGCAGTGCTCACAGCCCCTGACGTACGCCCACATCACGAAGAAATTCAGCGACTTCACAGCTGCGTCCGACCCTTAATCACCCAGGAACACAATATGCTGTGGAGAAAGCAGGCCACCTAATAAAACAGTGAGTGTTGCCCCGCGTTCCTTTTTAACGTATGCAAAATGTAAAAGCTGCCGTCTACCGAGAGCCCGGCCCCAAGCCCTAAAATGCCGTTGTTTCGGGCAGAGTCTATTAAACGTCACACGTTTTTATGCTTCACGCTATCCAGGCCTCACAAAATGCTTTTGACACACAAAAGCCATTGATCGAATTGCCAGCAGACTAATTGGCCCTATTGGAGGCTGTGATCTGAGCCCCCACATTGGCTGGCACCCTCCCTCAGCCTCAGAAACATAAATTGTGTGTTATATTTGTTATCTTCAATTATTTAAAAATACGAGATAGCCTCATCGGTCTTATTTTTCAGAGCCGTGAAAAATGCATGGTGCACTGTCGTGGGCCAGAACGCAGCTCGTGTGAAGGCTCTCCTTGTGGGCGGCCCTCAGCAGTGGGAGAGCTCCGTGCCCGCAGCCCCCGAACGAAAGGGGTCCCCTTGGTCCTGCAGGATATAAAACAGGGCAGACCGGGAGACCTCCGTCCGGGACTTGCTCGCACCTGGGGAAGTAGCTCCTTGAAGTCTTCTGCCCAAATAGAAAATAACACAATTTTTACTTTCGCATTTCATCTTCTCAAAAACAATGTTTTTTTATCTAAACCTTTGTCAGGATGCCCTTAGTTGGAGCACTTCTGCTCATACTTCTGAGGTTTAAATCAGGAAGGGTACTTATTTAGGGCTACTGCAAGTGTGACTCTTCTCCAACTTACAGGGTAGTCTTTAACCTCTCAATAACGTGTCCATTTTGGCTTATGTCACATGTCCACGTGACCAGTCCAGCCCTTGGTCCACAACCAGCATGGGACCGCGGTTCGGAGTTGAGTGTGGGATCCAAGCTGCACCCCTTCTGCGAGGTGCCCCACTGGAGCCTCACTTACCGCCTCAGGCCTGCAGCTCATGAGGACAAGGACACAGGGGGTGTACCTCTGCTGGCATTGCCCTGGGTTGTGGTGACTGTCACCAAGCACCTTCACACAGCTGATGTGGTCCCTCCGAGCAGCTGGAGCCTCACGTGCTCTCTGGGTCGGAATCCACGGCTCTCCGGCCCCTCCCCTGGCCAGCAGTGCGCAAGCAATGCAGTTCGTGATTGTCCACACAATAAATGCAGAAAATGTCCACCGTGGAGTCTGGAAGCGGCTGCATCATCTGCAGTGATCGAAGAGTCGCGGCACCCGGACAGTCTGTCCCTGTACCAGAGGCCGCAAGACTGGGATTCTGGCATCATTGGCCATCCTGTGAGCCAGTAGCCAATGAGGGCCCTGGCCCTGAGGCTGAGACCGCCAAGGATAGTGCCAGGCCGGAGGGGGCCGTGCTCTTGGTCCCAGGGCAGGACGTCCCCCAGAACTGCTGATTTCCGGGTTCCACGGCCCGTACCTACCCTCCCGGATGCGGTGAAGACTCACACGGAAAATGGGCTGCACTGACAAAGATCACACTTCTTGCTGAGGACTCATCACCCAGAAATGACGAGGGGATGAGTAGATCATGTGTGTTTATACATGCTCACCTCACTGGTCACCAGCGGCCTGCTGTGTCCACGTGGGGAATGCCTGGCGCACGGGAGACTCGGGCCCCCTGCCCCACGACGGTGCTCACCACAGACACACACCCACAGCACTGCCTGCCTGTGTCCCCCCCACTAGCTGGTCATCTCTTCCAGCCTCAGCATGAGCCCGAGTGTGGGTCCCGCCCCTGTTCTCGGCAACACTGCTACCGGTCGTCACCTGACACCAGTGTGGACACAGGTGTCAGTGAACGTTGTTGGCATGCACCAAGGAGAAGATAGCTTGGCTGTGTGTTAAGTAAGCATATGTGCATCACACTAGCATGGAACTCACAGTTACATGTGTATGTGTAACACGTAACATATAGAAGATTGATGTATATGTCACGCATGACTCAGCGATGCTTACTCTTCAGTGGACACACAAATGTCACCTAAGCTATCGGCACCCATGAAATTAGAGCGAGTAATCACGCAGGTGCCTCCGCACATGCCCCATATGCATGCATCCACGCCCAGGCGCACACACATTTGCATGCACACACACGGGTGCGTCCGCACACACATCCGCACATGAACATGCATGCACACACTGCCAGCTGATGCTTTCAGAGCACCACCAACAGCAGGACTCCCCGCTGTCGCTGGTGCCCCTTGGTGTCAGGCTGGCTGCGGCCGGCAGTGGGGCGTGCTCTCTGCACACACAAGTCCCTCCTCAGGGGAGTTCTCTCCACGCTGAGCTGAGCTCCCACAGGCTGGCGTTTCTGTCTTCACTTCATTCAACGCCTTCATCTGGCGTTTAAAACACAAGCCCTTGTGGCCCAAGCCCGTCCTTTTCTGCTTGGCTTTCGTGAACCTGGGGTCAGATACCTGCCCCCCCAACCTCCTGCATCGTCGCATCCTCGTACCCGTTTACGAGAACAGCTTCTTTCTGCTGCCTCGACCTCACCTCGCTTCACGTGGTGTTCAAGTGTAGCTGGGCTGCACTTTGGGGTCCCCCCAGCCCAGAACCCTCTGTCTCCCAGCCGTTCCTGCCGATTCCAAGTTCTGTCACCACAAGAAGCAGCCCGGGGACTGCATACCGCTCACCTGCTCCTCCCGTCGGAAGTGCCTCTGTACCTAAAGGTACACACACGATGCCCACTAACCTCTGTCCCTTTAATCTGAGGCTGTAGTACCATCCTCTCAGTGCCCGGTATTTGTAGAAAACAAGAGCTAGTCAGCCAAGTTGAGAAGTGGTTCTGGGGTCGGCCCGGGTCTCCCTCCGAGGCTGTGCAGACCTGGGCGCCCCTGCTGGGAGTGGGGGATGCCTGGGGCGGGGACAGTCCTTGTGAGGGTAGAGCAGGGGGTCAGCCCCCACCCTCACCTGTCGGGGCAGTGACAGCAGGAAAGACAGCAGCTGTAGGGCGAGGCCGCACTCCCTAATCGCATCTCCTGGCCTCTCCCTGCAGGTCACGTTCAAGTTTGGGGATCTCAACCACGAGCCTGCATAACAAGTCTTGCATTTTGTTTATTTATTTATGTATTGGCTAATGCTGTTTTATTTCACTCTTTTGGGAAAGAAGTGTGAACATAATTTATTGAAGTGATAGTACGAGCTCCTCAGTCACTCCGTCCCCTGGGGATGGGAAGTCTTCAGTCCGCAGGCGATGCTGAAGGTGACGCTGTTGGGGACCGTCCTGAGGGGCGAGAGCTGCAGGATTCTGTTCCCTGGTCAGCATGTTTATAAGGATTCCGCGGGCTCAGATTTTCCCGATGGGACATGTTCACCTGAACACAGTTGCGTCAAGCTCTGTTTATTCAGCGCGGCCGATGTGTCGGTGAGGCTGATGGAAACGGTGCGGTTCACACTTGCTTCTCCCCCCCCCCCCCCCAGCCCTCCGCGGCGGGTGGTGCTGGAGCTCCCAGCTCTCCGCGGGGGGTGCCTCGGTAATGCGCAGCCAGGGTGTGTACAGCCGGGTTGCGGGGGCCCAAACAGGACTGAGGGTAGTACCAGGCTATCTGCTGCGCTCCCCCATGGGCAGCACCTCCACCCCTGACCCGGAGCAGCCTTCTGCTCTTCACTCTCCACCTGCAGGGGCCTGCCTGCGCATAGGATCTTCCAGACACGTGGTGCTCGTCTTGGGCCGTGGGCTTCCGTTTCCTCGTTTGCCCACGACGGCATCAGCCCAGGTGTTGCCACGTTTCTCCCCGGTTCCCGGCATAGACGGTATTACCTGCCCTCTCTCTGAGATCACGAGGACGTGCAGCACCTGAGAGGCATGGCCTCCAAGGGCAGAGTGTCACCTGCTCTGCACGTTTTTCAGAGAGGGAAATATTTTAAAAAGAGCCGTTTCCAAGTAATGCAGCACAAAGCTGCTCAGAACACCGAGTTCACAGGGCTTCATCGCTGGTGGGCGATTGGGGGCAGAAAGGTGGGGGCGAGGGCTGGACGGGGGCCGGCGGACCAAACACGCAACCCAAAGACCCAAGCGGCGGGCACACAGCAGCGACAATCTTCAGCCGACAGACGTGGTGCCCACATGACGGCACTGACTGAAAGTTTCAGAACTCAGAAAGTCATTGTGGGCTCCACAGTGCAGTTCACGTGTGACACGCATGCGCAGGGACGACACAGGAGCGATGCAGCCCACGTGTCCGGCAGGCCCCGGGCAGGGGCGGCCGCTGCTGCTCCTGCGTGGCTCCGGGCCAGCGTTTTTCACCGGGTTATCTTATCTTGCTCCGAATTTACGGAATTAGAAACACAAGGCGTAATGGCCCCAACACTAATTCCCTGATTTACTAAATCTGTAGACTAACATCAGAACAAATAGTTTGGGTCCTAACTCTCTTTCCATCGGCCACAATGGCGCCAACCAAGGACAGCTCTCCGGGTTGATAATTTTATCGTCGCCTGGTGATGTGATGTAGACGTCAGCCACAGACGTCACCCTGCGTTCAGAGAGCTGTGCAAACACCACCATGTCTGGTTCTGAAGCATTTTCCCAACCCCAGGTCAGCCTCCTGCTCCTCACCAATCGCCCCAGTCTCCCTCCGTATCTATTATCTATTTGCGCATTCTGGACACTGCGCAAAAATGCAGTCTTAAATGATTTTTCCTGAGTATTCAATTTGATTTTCCACTTGACTGTTTTATTTTTTCTTTTCCTGGCTCTTCACCTTTTCTGGGTAAGAAGCCAGCATGGCTACTTCTCTCCTGTGGGTTTTATGGAACACTGGTGTTCTCGTGAGCTCACCCCACATCGGTGGTTTCCTCTGACAAACCGAGTGTCTGTGTTTAGCACGTTTCCCTGACTTTGGGTCAGCCCCCTCTGCCAAGTAACTGTGCTGGGTATGGGCGATGCTGCTGGGTGTGGGCAGAGCTGCCAGTTGTGGGCCAGGTGCAGGCCTCGCGGGGCCTGCAGGGGCCGCAGGAACTCTGGGGCCTTCACGAGGCTGACCCCGAGCTTCTGCAGAAGGGCTCTTGGCTGTCAAAGAGGCGACTTACCTCTGAGCACAGGTCCCCACAGGCACACTCTCTGCCGGCACATGAAAATTTCGGAGACTGACAAAATGTGAACTGTGAGGGAAGGGATATCTCCTGAGAGAGGGAAACGAGGAAACTTAATTCCTGTTTAGGGTGTCCTGAGGGGGAGCAGTTAGTGATGTCTAGCTAAAACAAAGGCTTGCTTCTCACACTTTCTCTAAAAAACAATGAGAGAAACGACAGCGGAATAGGCCTGCGCACGCACACGCACGTTTTGTTTGCACCTCTGAGACCGCCTCTCCGGGATGTGCACGGGTGCACGTTGCAGGTGCGAGCTGCTTATCAAACTGCTATCAATACTCATTTACTGATAATCAATAATCATCTGCTCCCCAGGGGACCGGGCATCCCGGGCAGGTGGGTGGGCGAGCACCTCTGAGCTCCCTCAGCTTAAGCTCCTGACAGTTATCACAAGTGGCCTGGTGCGATTTCATGCTCATCCACACAGGCGGGGTGGGCGCTGATGGCGGGCGGGGTGCTCCAGGCAGAGAAGGCCGTCTGTTCCCGGCGAGGCACCTGCTCCGCCCGGGCTGCACCTGGAGCAGCTCCGAAGCCCCGTGCACTTGGCAAAGAGCAGTCGTGGCAAATCCTCCCAGCGGTCTGTGCAGTCGACAGGGTGGTGAGCCCCGCTGGGGACCTGGGACCACGGGGGCTGGACAAGCACGTGGGTCCGTGGACACCTCTCTCCCGTGTGCAGACTGACTTCCCGTCTTCCTTAAGACTTTGCTGGAGAAGCGTATTCTGAACCAAAAATAAAAAGAAAGAACTCACTGAATATAATGATAGTTTAATTAAAAGGACAGGTATATTTTGTTAGACTCCACGGACACGCGGAACCACATGGGTGGGATTTGTCTTCTCCGTGAGACGTCGTTCACTGAGCGCAACACCCTCTCGGTCCACCCAGATTGTGGCAAATGGCACGATTCCCTTCTTTAATGCCGAGGAATGTTCCCTCGCTCCACGCACCCCCTCTCTGTCACCCACTCACCTGCTTCCACGGCCGGGCTATGTAAACGCTGCAATGAACGAACAAGACAAGCCAACCGCAGGCTCATGAGACAGGTCAAATGCGTGGCTGCCAGAGGGGGAGCGAGCGGGGGCTGCCAGGAGAAGGTGGAAGCACCCCGTCAATACCGTGGCGAGTATGCACGGGGACAGGCGATCGATGGTTAGGCTTAGTGGGATGATCACACTTCGGGGACATGGATGTAGAATCGTTGTATTGCACACCTGATACTCACACAATACTGTTTGCTAACTACACTTGAATAAAAATCACTAAAAATAAAATTCTAGTAGCATTTAGAATACACATAAAGTAGCATAGGGCATTTTACTTAGTATTTCTCTAGATATTGCCTTTACATTAAAGAATTCATTTACTAAAATGTGATCAACGATCCCATTTTATATGACACTCTGCAAATAAATAATCAGCATTTTTGGCAACAGTTTTTTTTTTTTACTGTCTTCTTTCGGGGGAATTTTTATCTATCTTTCTATCTATTGTATATAGTCACATATCAAAATGTCAACCGTCGTACTGGATGGAACTAGTTGGCATATATTAAAAATTCTAATCAGCTTGTCAAATATTATTCATTAGCAAGCCAGAGAAGGACACCTTGGCATAATGACACGGCACCTGTTTCCTGAGTTTGTGGCTTCCAAGCCAGGGCCTGGGGCTGCGATTGCACTTCATGGTGATGGCCTATATGTCGTGTCAGCAATAACGTGGGTTCCCAGGCTCATGTGTCATAACCCTCAGTGTCCCTTCACCCGCAACACTTCCTGAATGGATGTGGGAAACGCCAGGTGACAAGAGTGATTGGTCATCCATCCCCATGACTAATTATCAAGTGCCCCTCCACAGAACCCTGACACGGCCCCCGAGTCTGGATGTCGTTCCTCTGTGACATGACCTTGCCCTTCAGGGGATGGGCCTTCCAACAGGCTGCTGGCGCCAGGGAGGACACTGTGGCCCAGTGTCAGTCACCTGCACACGCACATCTGCGTGATCTGACACTTGAGGCAGCACCCCTGTCCCTGAGGACAAAGGCTGGTCCCCGGAACCAGACCACGCAGGGAGAGCTGGACTCATACACCCACATGTGCCCCGAAGGCCAAGCGCCTGAAAGGGGCAGTCCGGGGGACAGAGACATCGTTTTGGTCCCCAGTGCCCAGAACAGTACCCACGTGAATACCAGGGTCTCCATGTGCAAGACACCCCACTTCACACTTGTTTGGGAGGACGGCGCCCAGCCTATTCTGGTCCCTGCATGTCCTGGTGCGTCCCTTTCTGCCGACAATCCGGTGTCAGGGGATAGGAGACTGAACATCACCAGCTCTGTTTGAGCCGCAGCACAGTCTGCCCCGTGGGCGCAGGCCGGATGGACACACACCACCGGCTGCCACCCAACAGCGTGTCCGCCACTTCGCACTGAAAAGCGCTGGTCTGTCTGTGGAGGAAATGGGCCTGTGAGGGTCGAGCGTGTGCAGGAACGTGGCGAGTCCCTGGGACGCCGGCATTTGGTCACTTTAAGAACTCATGAAAAGTTGCTAGGTAGACTTTCAAAAGAACCTTATTTGGTGCTAGAGGTAACCTGTTCTAGAACTTAAAAAGTGCATTTGTTGCATGTGGAAGGAAGGAAGCGAGGGAGGGAGGGAAAAAGAAAAGAAAAACATGAAGAAAACAAGAAAGGATTTTTTTTAGCAGCAGATATAATGAGACCAGAAGAAAAATCTCGAAACTGGAAGGTGGACCAGGACAAGCGTCACTCACAGTGAGAGACAGGCTGGCACAGTGAGGGGGACGAAAGGGAGATCGAGCCGGGAAAGACCGAGCAGCCGGGTCCGACCCAGCGACCCAGGCAGGCAGCAGAGACGGACTCAGGTGACGATAATATTAATGACCATCTGTTCACCATGTATAGCTTTGCTGTGACCCTTATACATGCCCTACCTCATTTAATAATCCTATAATGCTTGCGACATGTATCACAATAATCCTACAAGGTTTGTAAAGTCAGTGTTCCCATTTTAAAGAGCAGGGGTCATGACGAAAGCTACTAAGTTCTGAAATCCTAAACCAGGTCTTGGATTCTGAACGTCGGACTCCCCCGCCAGCCTGGGCTGTTTGTGTTTAATCAGTCAATGGAGGAATGGCTAGAGAACATTCCAGAACCTGTGAGAGCTTGTCTAAAGAGCCTCCACTTTTCAATAAATCTAAAACGGTGCTAAAATTGAAATGAATCACAAGGGTGGGGTAGGGGTGACCGAGTGAGGAGAGGAAGGAGGCCAGGAAGGGGTAGCCTCAGGGCCCTCGCTTTACACGGTGTGAGGTCAGGAGAAAGTGTCCACAGATTTAAGACTCACACAATTAAAAGGTAACAACAGAGGAAATGGCAGAGGTTGTATCTGCGTGTGTGTGCGAACTACACTTCATATATAACATATTGTAATGTAAATATGATGTCACACATATATGACGTTATATGTGTGTAGTATATCATCTGCATCCCATAACATAATAACGGATGAACACACAAACTGTAACAGCCAAATCCACATTAGTCGCACTAAACGCAACAGGCCACGTCCACGTGAGGTGCACAAAGAGGTGTCGGAGAAGCATGTAGTTCAGCGAGAGCAAGACCTCTAGCAGAGTGAGACCAGAGACCAGGCAGAAGCGGGGACAGCGGCTTCCCACCGCAGGTCCTCAGGCAACGTGCGACGGGTGCATTTCAGTCGTGTGCGGTTTAATAGATTGAAACCTGGAAAACCGACATTTGTGTAGACGGAGAACAGTAACATACTGCCAAACTCATGTACTTCTACTTAGCTGCATGATGTTCCGGGCAAACTCCCGAGGCGGCAGCTCATGGGGCTGGGAGATAACAGCCAGCCCTTCTAACACGTGGAGGCTGCTCTGGGAGAAAGCTGAGCCACCTCGCCCACGCGAACTCCGAGTTCTCCGCAAAACTGAGCCTCGTGCAGCTGTCTCCTCCCGGTCCGAACAGGTGTGCAGCCACGTAGGCACTGCAGGCCTCTCACGAGTGCCCTAAAGAATGCACTAATTTAAAAATACTGTTGTGTTAGTATGCTCTCCGACCTATTTCTAATTCTTGGATAATTAAAGACGGTACCTGAATGGTGATGGACACGGAGAGGGAAAAGCTCCCGGTTTTAACATGATTAAAACAATCCCATCATTCTCTGCAGTGCCCGCCCCACGTAAGCCGTCTATTTTCCCTCAGCTGGTTCTGCGGAGACGTGATTAAATTGCTGGTGAGCCTTCTCCGGTTTCGACACGCACGTCGTTTATTATTGCACTGTCTGCTCTGTGACGCGTAGCTGCTTGATCCCGGGCACTCCCGTTAATTAATTTACTCTTCTTAACATTCGACTCCATTATGCACGTTACGCCCTTTCTGCACACAGCACTTTGGCGTGTTCATTTTTCCCATCTTTTTGGCGAACTTCTAAATACTGATTTTATGAAACAAAGGCGCACGTTCTGTCCATGCTGGAATCCGGACTGTGGCCCGTCCCTGGACTGAGTGTGGGGCCCGTGTTAGGGATGGAATCAGGCCCCTGCTGCCGAGCACTTGCTCACCAGATCTTCTGTCGCATCCTGTACATTGGGCCCGTCACCTGATTTTAAAGGAAGTGAGATTTTTAGACCCATGTTTTTGGGAGAAAAACGACAGAAGGGTGGACTTGGAAAGGCAGGAGGCTAAGATCAGCACAGACAGCATCTGAGTCAGCTGCCCCTGCCACCAACCGGCAGGGCACCTGGGAGAGCCACTCCCAAACACCCCAGTAGCTCACCTGTGGGGGGGGAAACTGTGTGCTGATGCTCTTTAATTCTCTTCAGGTGTCAGGAGTTTAAGTCCCACACCGGTCGGTAGGCCCGCCCCCTGTCTGACGGGGCAAGGAACTTGCTGGAGGTCCCACCATGAGGGATGGATGCCTCGCTTGCCCCGTGGGCTTCCCGGTGAAAGGCTGAGCCCGTGTCTCCCCCGTGAGGCCCCGGGGCCCTCGGGTCCCTCCTGCACCTGCAGCGACTCTGAAGCTCCAGCGGCCACTTGAAAGGCCGTCACTAAGCGAAGGGGTCGCATGTTTTGGAAAGCGGGCCACAGTGTGACCACACTCAGGACTGCTGGGTCTTCCCGACACCAGTCTCACTCTGTCAGGAAGTTGCAGTACCGCCGTTTAACACACCATCAAAACCCGGGTTCCCTGACCACTTAATTCTAGCCCCTGGGCTCTCCCTGGCCGAGTTCTTCCTTCGAGGCCCTACGGACGGAATGGCAGAATGCTGATGAAGTGCACAGGTCATTGCAAGGGTAGCGCTCCCCCTACAAGTAATTGGTGTTAAATGAACTCTTGCATCCTTGTTCGGTCATTGTTGATTAACGTTGGGATTTGAATACGCACATCTGAATTTCTTCTCTCTCCTTTTAAGTCTGAGAGTCCAGGGCGGGGTCTGAAGACGCCTCAGGCCCTTCACCATGTACCAGCGGCCTGGGTGACCCGCCGGGCATGCTGGTCACCGGCACACTGACATGGCAGACTGCAGAGACCAGACTGCACAGGACGCCTGCTGCAGTTCTGTGCGATGACCTTGACACTGGGTGAGAGATGAAAGGTCCTAATTTCTGGCACTTGTGTCTCTATCAGGCCACTGGAACTAGAGAGCAGTGGAATTAAGTGGTTGGTTTTCACAGATCTCAATGAAAAAACAAAACCAGCTGGTTTATATGCTGTGGCATTTTTGCTATAGTCTGATTTCAGGTTGGTAATTGTGGTTGTATTGGACATCAGGGTACTTTAAAAAAAAAATTGGCTTTTAAAGAACCTCCAGTCATTTCCAGATATGTTTGTTTTTAAATAACCCACATGGTGAAACAGGACCACTAACCTCTCAGTGGTGTAGATTACTCATTTCATAAAATTCACCTGGATAACAATTTGCGTCTTTAAACTACTTGTATGCACAGGGGAAACGGAGCACTCCGTACAATATGGCATCAGACCACGGACCTATTGGGAGAGAGGCAGTGGTTTTGGGAGCTTGAAGGAGGACACTCTGAGCATCTGCAGCGGGGTTATGAGTCTCAGTCTCACAGACTGAGGGCCTTTCCCACCGACAACGTGGAAAAGTGCCCTGTGTCCGAGACTGACCTTGAATGAGGGACTGACTGGGAAAAGGCCCTCCTCACCCTAAGGCAGGTGGTTCAGACCATGGGTTCAGGTCATGCTGAATTAGTGCAGGAATAGCAAAGTGTTCGCAATTTACCTAAGGCATCGATGGCTCATTTGCCAAGAATTTACTGTTTAGGGATTTTTTTTTCTTTTTTTTAATACAACAAAAAGTAGGTACCTAGGAAACAGGTCATCTCATCTCAGAGTCTGCTTTGGAAGTCACCTGCTGTTGGCTCCTGATGTACCTGAGCATGTGCATGTTCAGAGGCATTTCCGCCGGCCACCTGCTCAAACTCGAGCCACAGAGCCTCCCCCCTGGGAAGCACGTCTGTGTCCACTGTGGACTATGTCAGCACCCAGCCCACGGGGTGCGTTTGGCTCACAGCCTCTTGCTGCCACCCCTGACATCAACAGCAGTGTACACTCCCCATGTCCAGGGCTCTGAGACCCCTCCGTGGTGCTGAGGTGACATGGCTACAGGGCACAGCCCAGGAGCCTGCCTTCTGTCTGCCCTCCACCTCCCCTCCAACTCCGAGTTCACAGTTCACAGTGGGATCCTAACACACACTTCCGAAGTAGAAGACTGTCTACATGGGTTGATTGCATGTTCTGTTTTCCACGTGATTTTAAATGTCTTTGTCCCAAGATCGCATAGATACTCACTTACGGTGTCCTTGGGAAGGCATATGTACTTACATGCATGGGGGTGTAGTTAACGTGCCGATTCACTTGGAGTTAATTTTCCTGTACGATATGATAAAAGGCCCAATCTTGTTTTTCCCTCCTCGGAACAATTACTCCAGAGCTAGTTTTAAATATTCTCTGTGTGGTGTAAAGGAAAATCCCACAAGAGCAAATGGGGTAAAAATACTCAGTCGTAGAGACTTCAGGGGTGTGTTACTGTGCAGTCAATGAAAGTCGATAATTTCCAGTCTGCACTGACAGAAAAGGCAGAAAAGCGTAGTGAAATGCTGTGCTGGAGAGAGGTACAGAGCCATAGCACAAACTAACAAAATTCTAAAGAGCCACAAACATTATTTCTTAATATACCTACCTCTAACCACCCCCATTAAAAACAGTTAATTTTCCTGCCTCGTGAGAAACATGTATTATACTGGATTTTACATCTCAGGGGCCAAGTACCTTGGAGGCTTACTGTACTTCATTCTTACACATTCTTGGGCACATCTTGAGATTTCGGGATGTTTTTAAACAAAACATTACTTACTTTACCAACAACATATTTTTTGAATTATCGGGTCTTTCAATATATTTTAACCTGACTACTGTTACCTGTTGGACCTGCATGTTGGTATTCTTTGCTGTTCTCAGACAGGGTGAGAGGGGGGCTCCAGGGAGAAAGCAAGTCCTCTGGAACTGGTGTTTCGGGGCTCTTAGGGTATGTCCCTCTTCCCTCTCCTCTGGCCACTGTCGGTCTGCCCTCTGTTTCCATGTCTCTGGTTCTGTTTTGCTTGTTAGTTTATTTTGTTCATTAAGTTCCTCTTATAAGTGAGATCATGTGGTATTTCTCTCTCACCACCTGGCTTATTTCATTTAGCATGATGCTCTCCAGTTCCATCCATGCTGTTGAGAAGGGTAGGAGCTACTTCTTTCTTTCTGCTGCGTAGTATTCCATTGTGTAAATGCACCACAGTTTTTTGATCCACTCACCTACTAATGGACACTTAGGCTGCTTCCAACACTTGGCTACTGGAAATAACACTGCTATGAATGTGGGGGTGCCTGAGAATTGGTGGAAAGAAGTGGGAGGGACTAGTCAAAGATCGTGTATGAATGACCCATGGCCATGGACAACAGGATGGGGATGGACTATGGGAATGGGGGATGGTCTGGGTGGAGGAGGGCAAAGGGGAAAAATTGGGACAACTGGAATAGAATAAATAAGCATACAAAAGAAGAGGAAGAAGGCAAGGTGTCCAGCTGCCTTGAAGGGTACAGAGAATGCCATGTGCTTGTCCCTTTGGAACGAGCCTTGAGTCTCTGCACTGGGACAGAAGGCGGGAGCGGGGAGAGCTCCCCAGTGACGGTTACACCAGCCAACGTCTTTCTTCTGTGAGCATTTAAAAAAGTCTAGTTTCCGCAGTTGGCAGTGGATGGGGATTCTACCCGCCCGCTCACATAGACTGGGCTGAGGTAGGTGGTGATGGGCAAACCCCACCGGTGTCTCTGTTCCCACCGGCAGCTTGGTGGGAAGCCAGTCTTGGCTCCATGCAGGGCTGGCAGAACCCGTTTTACAGGAGAAAGCTGGTCTCACTTTTGGTAACGAAACATATGTCGGACACGCGGTTGTGACTCATTCGCTTTCCCATGAGTTGTGTAACGCGGAAACAGTTTTATTTTGAAAGTGGGAAGCCCCGACGGCAGAATGAAGCATCTTTAAGAAACCCCCCCCCCCATTTCCTTCCACTGTAGCCGGCTTAGGAATGTCCTTACTCGTTTTATTGAAAACTCAGGGGAAAAGCTCCATTGGTATGGAGACGAGCTTTATAATAAACCAGAACAGGTGTAAGTTTTGACACGTCAGATTGCAGACACATCCCTCTCGCCCTGCGCCCCGACGCCAGTGCGGGTCCTTTGTTGTACAGTGAGACAGGCAGCCCCGCTCTTCCCTAAGCATGTGCGCATCCAGACCCTTCATAATATTAGTTAAAATCAATGGGCAGCTTTTTTAATTATTGCTCATGGTACAAAGCAGGGAAGGCTCATTTAGGAGCGGATCGATCTCGGGAAGGGATTGGCGGGCGGCGGAGCCGTACATCAGGCAGTTGATGTGAAAATCGTTGCGTGTGTGCTGCGGCCGGCGGGTTGGGGCGATCAGTCTGCCCGGCCTCCAGCTGGCCGGGGGGCGAGCGCGCGGAGGGCCGCGCTCCCGCTGGGCGCCCGGAGGAGCTGCGACCCGCCCGGCCTCACACGCGTGCTCAGAAAAGAGCCGATTAGACAGCTTCCCTCTGCCTGGTGTGTATTGATCGCGGGCACCAGGCTCATCTGCACGACAGCCTGGTCCTTGTCTTTATCCTGCTCTGGGCAGTAGTTTTTTTAAGCTCCTGCGTTTTGACAAACATAGACGGTGCACAACTTGTTGTGAGCGTGAATGAGCGTGCAGACGTGCAGCTAGCTCTCCGGTTCAAGTGCGTGCATGAGGAAGACAGGAGAGGAGGCCGAGGTGGGGCGCAGGGACAAGTGTCCTCCCCTAGCACAGCCAGCGCACTGGACCCCTAGGCGCCAGAACCTCTGGGTCCAGCTTCTTCCCTCGCACATCCATGTGAGAGGTTTGTCCGGAAAACAAAGCATCCCAAATGCACAGCTGTCACCACTGGTCCCGTCTGCGCAGGGGTCTCCCCACATCCGCCTGTGGTCACAAACATGCACCCTCTGTCGAGACCAGACCATGGAGCGGTTGGCATCTTGGGTTGTCCTGGACACAGGGCTCCTGCCATCGTTCCCCCGGGTTGATTGTTCTTGTGTTATGTGAGTGGCATATGCTTTAGAGAATGACTCTACACATGTTCAGAGGGGTGGCTGTGGCCTTGGTGCGTGGACAGCAGAGGCCAGTGTGACCCGGGGCTGCTCCTGGCTCGGAGAGGGTCTTGTGCTGGTGGCAGAGCTTCCTTCATGGTGACAGCCCCTCCCTTCCTGTCCAGTCTCTGGAACGCACCCTGGGTGGCAGCGCCCCACCCAGGCCCTCCCCCCCGGGCTGTGCTCCATCGGCGGCATTGATTTCCGGTCAGCTCTGACTGGCCTGATTGGCAAACCTCCTAGTTTTCTGCGTTTTAATGATCACGTGCTGTTTATTTTAATTTATTATTCCTTGACTAATTATTTGGCTGATTCAATAGTCTGATGTTGACTCCGGGCCAACAGTAATTGTAATTTTTAAAAAAAATTAAGATAATAAGGCCAAGCATTTACGCAAAATAAAAATTTATTTTCTTTGAAAGAAAGTTCCACACATATGCAGACTATATTCACTATACATACAGACACATGCACACGATATTTGAACTATCAAGGGAAATTATCGACATGTTATATAGCGTAATTTTACCTGTAGCAATGAAACTCAAAGACAAAATGTAGACTAAGTGAATATCTGCAAATAAAAGAGAACATGAATAAAAATGTAACTGATACCTACTTTAAGGAGCCTTAATATATAATATAAAAGTTAAGACCCTGGCTGGTGTACCTCAGTGGACTGAGCGTGGGCTTCGAACCAAAGGGTCGCCGGTTTAATTCCTGGTCAGGGCACAGGTCTGTGTTGCGGGTCAGGTCCCCATTGGGGGGCACGTGAGAGGCAACCACACACTGATGGTTCCCTCCCTCTCTTTCTCCTTCCCTTCCCTTCTCTCTAAAAATAAATAAATAAAATCTTTTTTAAAAAGTTAAATGACTATATTAACCCAGATCTGATGATCAGTTGGAAAATGATGCTTTGTCTTTCAAAACACTGAACAAAAGATGCATTTCAATGCGGGGCCCCGCAAATGAATGTGGCTATTCACGTTAAAAATGGATGCTTCCTCTGCCTGTGTCCCTATGTCTCTCTGTCTCTCTGTGTCCGCCTGTGTCTCTTTCTCCATCTCGGTATCTCTCTGCCTCTTCCCCTGTTTCTCCCAGGCATATTCAATTTTAATTTCCTTCTGTTAGCTTCGATGTCTGCTGGTTTCTTTTCTTGCCGTTATGCGATCTTTGGCCTTCTTTCAGTTCCTGTAAGAACATACCAACCTGACTGAATGACCTTCCAGCCCAAACCTGAAGCAGAGTAGTTTGGACCCCCTCGCACACTGAAATAAGATGTTGACTCCCCCTTTCCTCAGAAAGATTTCTGTGGATGCCAGGCGTTCCACTAGGATCTGTTCCAAGGAAAGCAGAACACGAACGAGTGACCGAACCCTTATCAAAGCTTGAGGGGAAGGCACTTCGCCGAGCTGAGTGCACTCGGCGGAACATAAAGAGAAGAATGGGTGGTAGAAGCCATCACATGTGGGGTAGCTTTTGACATAAAACACCAAACACATTAACAGAGACATAATTTTTCCAATCTGATGGAATTACGAGGGCAATGGTTTGAATGAAGTTAAATGAGGTCATTTATACATATTTGCAGAATTAATTACTTGTCTTCCGACGTTTATCACACACCGACTAGCAACGAGGCACGGCAGCAGCCTGGTCGCAGCTGGGGCTTACAAGCTCGTACAATTTCCATCACACGAAGGGTGTCTCCTTACATTTTCGACAACTTGTTGAACTAAGATGACATAAATATGTCCCTACTACAAACCACTAGAAACATTAAATAACATTATTTTACAAAAATAAAGGAGACCCTTCAGCTGCTGGACGAAAGAAAGAATGGAAATCAAACCGTGAACGTGAGAGCTGGTGCTGGGACCCATGGTGGTGCTGATGGTGGTGGCGGTGGAGATGATGGTGACGGTGGAGATGTCCAAAGAGGTGACAGTCGTGGTGGGAAGAGAGGGTGGGTTTCGGTGGTGGTGGAGGTGACAGAGGTGAAGGTGAGGGCAGGAGCGGTCCAAACAAATGGTCCAAAAAAGTGGAAATAAAGCCAAGAAGCAAAGGAACAGAAGGGTGACGACAAAGCACGCGGAAAACTGAAGGCAGCTCAGCTCTGTTCATCAGCCGACGATATGGCTCGGAGGTCGTGTTTTCCCAAGTCCGGCGGCTCATCATTTGTGAGAGACAGAAATAGTCTGCGGGTCACTCTTCCAAAGGCAGCGGGAATTCAGCCCCCACACTCGGGTGTGGGCCACGCACCGCAACTTCACCCCAAACAGTGCAGCAGATGAAGCAGGGACAGCAGTCGCTTTACAGAGACACCTGGCAGATGCCACCTCAACCAGGTGAGCAAGGTCAGCCCCTGCAGTGACAAGGCCTGCTGACGGGGCGTGCAGTGGTGCATGGGGACACACGCTGCTTTACTGCGGTGGTCTTCCCTCTGTAATAAAACCCTTCGTCCCTGATCACGAGAGCAAACTTCAGAGAGAGGCCAAGAGAAGGATGTGCCATGCGGTCCTGCCCCAGATGGTCGGGATTTGTCATCCAGACAAAGGAAGTCCGAGAAGCTGTCACAGCTGGAGCCTGGGAGGGCGTGAGGACTATAGCCCGGTGTCCTGGGTAGGCCCCGGGGGCAGCGAGAGGAGTTAGGAAAAAAGTAGGAAAACCTGTGAGAAAGCATGGACTTCGGTTAATGACGATGCCTGCATGTGGGTTTATTTATTGTCTCAGAGACGCCGCACTGACGCAGGCGCTAACACCAGGGAAACCCTCAGCCGGAGGAGCCTGTGGGAACTTCTCTCTCCTGCCGTGGTAAATCTGAAACTGCTCTAAAAATAAAGTCCATCAAAGACAAATAGTAAACAAACATGCACTATGCCTAACGTTCAGAGTTTACCTGAGACCCACAGCCACTAAGGGAAGTATATAACTTTATTTCACTTTTACTTTACCCATCGAAGTGGCCGAGAGAGGCACAGTGCTGACTTTACCTGCTCGGTAGTTTTGATGACGGTCAAGTACATTCTCAAATCTGCCTTCAACACACTGCGCCCTGGTGGGCATCCGCCGTCCTGGCTGCCCCTCGAACATGCATTTTCCCAGCTTGGGTTTAAGCCCCTGAAAACGGGGCTTTTCATGGGTGAGTGGACCCTCCTGAGCAGAGCGCTGTGATGCCCTCGCTGTCATTTGTACGGCCAGCCGGGTTCCGCACGCCTTCTCGATGCCCAGGCTTGCACAGATAGGAGAGGAGGCACCACAGTATTGTGCAATTAATCATTCAACCACAAGGGACTCATTCACTAATTAAAAACGCAAAAGGAGCAAATAGAAATAAGCAGCGAGCACCAGATCGCATCTTTGGGAGGGTCAACCCCTTGCTGTCGGGCTTGGGCACCCGTCAGTCGCCCACGGCCAGGTGCTGTGCACCTTCCTGCTGTGCTGGTTCCTCCCCTGAGCCCACGGGTGTTCACGGAGAGGGTGGCTACGTGTCGGCGTGTGCATCTCCGGCCACACGGCTTGGCGCTCCAACACCCAAAACGGTCCAAGAAAGTTAAAGTTTGGAATGCAAGAGTGTTGCACGGAAGCAGCAGAAGGCTGACGTTAAAGCCCGCAGTCTGCCGGCACTGCGTCCCTCTTTACTTGCACTGACACCCACCTGCCTGGCACACTCCCCACCTGAGACCTTCATTCTTCTCTCACAGGTGAGCCGCTGGGGGCACTCACTCCCCATCCGACACGCACGTGCTACCCTCTTTTCTGTTTCCTTACATGGCTCACTGGGAATTTTTAATCAGTTACCAGGCAGCAAAGCGAGAGGGAATTAGAAGACCACAGTTTTCAACCTGATTTTGAATGTTCTCCTAGGTCTCTCAGGAGGCAGCGGGCAGGGTCAAAGCCGGGCGGGGCCAAGGTGAGTGTGAAGCCCTCAGGTGTTTCCAGAGCCTGTGGGTGCTCGGGTGTCTTTCTTCCACACCTCGGAGAGGCAGCCTCCCCTTGATGATGGGGATCCCTGAACCTGCGGAAAGTCCTTCAATGCTCCCCGAAAGGGCAAGGGTGGGAGGGACTCAAGAGGGGCCCGGAGCCTGTTGAGAGATGAGAAGGGGAATGCAGGGACCAGAGGAAGGGAGCAGGGACAGAAGGAGCATGTCACACGGGGCGCTGAGCTGAGTGACTGGTCAGGGTGTGGGAGGGGCGCTGACGGGCACCCCATGGGCATGGCTGGGCCACGCCTGGGCCCGTGTCCAGCCCATGCTGGCACTTCCAGGTCCCTGTGACTGTTGTGTGACTGCCCATCGTGCTTCTCAGTCCCCTCACCTTTTTCACCCGTCCCCCACCCCTTCCATCCGACAACCCTCAGAACGCTCTCTGTACCTGAATCTGTTTCTGTTTGTTTATTTTGCCACTAAAACATTATAATTTATAAATGCCAATGTGGATGAGAGTTAAAACGTGAAAAACAAATAAATCAGGGGAGCCCTGGACTTCTGGGACTCCAACGCCAGCTGCTGTGGAGGTGACACGTGTGACTGCGTCCCAGACAGATGGGTGGGGGACGGCAGGGGCGCCGCAGCGGGGCCTGTGTCCTCAGCCGACCGCGCGGACACCCCCGGGCACCGACCGACGGTGGCGGCGCTGCCGTAGGCGCACGGGGGCCTGAGCGAGGCTAACACCGGACGAGGTCGGGCGCAGGGAGCCGCCCCGGACCCGGGACTCACATCAGGTCCTCGGTGTCGCCACGTGCTCAGCGAACATCGCGGGTCAGGGAACGGGTCGTGGGCCCCTCCCCGCCCGGCCCCAGCGGCGCAGTGCGGTCCCTTCTCCGCCACCCCGTGCGCCTCCGTCCCCACTTCTCCGCGTTCTCAAGCGGCCCGAGGGGCGCCTGCAGGGGCTGAGAGCGCGGGCCCCGCAGGGACGAATGCCTCCGGAGCGCGGGGCCTGCTCTGTCTCTGCTCCCGGGAGTCGCGGGTCCCCCGTCCGGTCCGCGCGCCTGGCGCCCTCGCTCGCGCCGGAGCAGGTGGCCGGTTCCGAGGCACTGCCAGCGCCGGGCAGGGCCGTCGTGGACGCCGACAAGCGTTTTCGGTTTTGGGGGTTTTGATTTGTCAAGGATCGATCCTCCTAATGGTGGTCCGACACGCTGCTGTTGAGTACCGACTGTGACTTGACCCGCGCGGGGTTTGCGCCCACCGATGGGAACCGTGGCCGTCGTAACCGGCCTCCTTCTGCAGCCCCGCGGGTCCAAACGCGGCTTCTCTGCCCGCACCAGGTCGGGGACAAAGGCCGTTTCCTGGAACAAGAGTTACTTTTGCGGGCTTCTCTGAGGGTTGATGTTATTTCTCACATGATATGAAACCCTCTCTTTATTAAATTCAGTGGAATTTAATTCTGTTCAACATACTCACTGAGGCTAAGACCCTGGAATGTGCCAGCTGCCGGGTGTGCCCCTGGCACGGAATTCCCCGGTGCTGGGTGGACGCGGGATTTGAGCACTCCGTTAGAGGGTGGGGCGGGGTGCAGGCTCTATTAAGTATAGAGCATCGATATTGGCCTTTTTAAAATAGACATGATCTAGCAGAAAACATCAGTGTATTTCAAAAAGCAGGAAGAACGACAACATTTAAAGTAAGCGTACAGAAATTAAAATAACGACACAGCTCATTAACAGGTGACTGTAATCTACTCAAAGCAGGTGTATTTCTTGTTGCAGGGTGTTCTGTAAAATCGACTGACACATTCTTATGTTTATATCATTTTAACTGAAGCAAAAATAGTGTTTACAACCCAGCCAGGCTGAAAAATGCTCAGTCTCAGGCCCACCTTTTTTAACTTCGATGAATAACCGTGGAAGACTGGATTGCGTGTTGGTGTCCCTTGAATTGTTTTTACATCAGGAAGGGGGCAGAAAGGCGCATTCACGGACCAGCCGCGATGCTTCAGGTGCCGCTATAAACAACTCGGAGGCACACAGTTCTGTTTGCAAGGGCTCTGGTGCCGACCTTCCAAGTGGGACAGTGGTTTCCCTCACGTTTAGGGTGAGAACGTTGAGACCCCATACGGTTAATAACGTGCAATTTCCCCTCATACGTCTCAGGGCTGGTACTGGGAACGCGGGACTTTCTGTTCCAAAGAGTAAAATGATGATGTTTCTCATGGCGCACCTGTGGCCCAGACAAAGGAGGGGCTGCTGGGAGTTGTCATTTCGGGACGAAAGGTTTTATACACAATTCATGGTACTCCGCCTTCAGTGATATGCTGCGCCGTCTAAAAAGTCAGAAAGACTCGATTGTATGTTGACTTTTACGTACTATCTCTTAATGTTATAGAGGCAGCGGCTGCTGCAGTGAATTTTCTGCCTGTGTTTGGGACAATTTGCTCTTCAATTCCATGTGCATGCCATGCAGCGTTTCCTTTCTCACTGTCGTTCATCAGACCCTTGTACCCTTCAAAATCACAGCATTCAGCCCGTCGGAGGGCTGGGATTTCTCCCATCCACGAGGCCTCCGAGGCTGGCAAACACACAGTCAAGGACAAGTGCCCACTCCTCCCCTTCTGGAGCCTCCCATCTCGCAGGAGGACACTTGGGGCAGACACAAAACAGGCCGGCTGCTCGCAAGAGATCACCGGCACTGCAAAGACGTGTTTACCTTATCTCTTAGACCACCAGGGTGACCCCTTTTCCTCTCACCTGGCTCGGTTGTGTAACCCTGCAAACGCCAGCACTGGCACCACGGAGCACGACACCACGACCACCACCGTAACCAAGAGTGTCACCACCACCACCAGCAGCACAACTACCAATTCCACCAGCACCACCTCATTCACAAAGCCAACAGCGTTACCGACAACGCCAGGTCCACCCACATTCCCAATACCGTCCCCACCACCAGCACCACCACCAACACCACCACCAGCGCCCGAACTGTCAGTGCCACCAGCGCCTGCACTGCCCTGTCTCAGTGGCCGAGAGAGGGCCTGACCTCCTCGGGAGCAGCGCTCGACACCGACGGGGATTCTCTTCCTCATGGCCGTGCTCTCTGCACTTCCCACACTAAGCCCCAGAGTTGCAAGTGTGTTCACTGTGCATTTTCTGTGGAACTTCACTAACTACCTTTTCTTTAGGTGCCTTTGTTGTGACACTTAATTGGTTGGATTTGGTCCGCTTCTCTGCAAAATGAAGAGGCCTCGCCTCCCCCTCCTCGTGCTGGAGTCAAGATTTGCACTTCTCTCGTGCCTCCAGCAGTACCCCGGGCTCCATGAAGACAGGTGGAAATCATGCAGTCCGTCTCGACGGTTCCCGGCACATGAAACACAGTTTAAAGCGCTCTTCCGCAACTTCATCACACGGAAACCACCCAGCCCAGTCCAATCGACCGATGGAGAACACACTGCCATTTCAAAGACGGTGATCTTGTTGCGTGTAGGCCCACTCTGGGGACGTACTAATTGTGGATTTCTTTGGAATTTTATAAAAGGAAAGGGAACTCTTTTTCTCTTAGCACATCCATCTTACCGCATACCTTTCCTACAGCTAATTCACGTACACACACACACACACACACCCCTTGTGTTCCGACAAAGGGCAGGTGCAGCCCAAGATCACAGCTATCAGACTTTGAACAGGCAGCTGTTGGCCATGCCTGGTTAGGAGGATGGCCCACTGGAGCCGTGTGACCCGTTGTGCGGCTGATGTCCAGGTGGCACCTGGCCGGGCCCCAACGCACAGCACGTAAGCGCCTACCGGATCTGCACAGGTAAATGGTGTGTCTAGATGAGGTCGCCGGGACGTGGCTCTTTCATCTGCGTGCCTGGACTAGCCGCCAGTGCTCAGAGGGCTTCACAGTAGTCTGCCATCCCCGCTTGTCTTCAAACATGGGGATTCAGATGGAGGTCTAATGCACCGGGACAACACGTCCCTGGAGCCTTTTCCAGAATATAAATTAAGTGATGTTATAACAGAAGCCCTCTCTTAGCTCAGCATAATGAATATGAACCATCATGGGTTCCTGACCAAGGTCATGGGCTGAGAATGAATTACTCTATTAACATCTCTTTTAAGTAGCATTAGCGATAATAAATGAAGAGGTTTGATGTAATACTGATAATATTATTCATGCAAAAATGGCACACTTTATCTTGTTAAAGCAGTTATGCTGCGGTTGGAGGATATTTCACACCCAGAAATATGATGCCTGAGAGCGCTCCCTGCGTGTTGCCGAGCCCAGCGGCGCGAGCCAGCGGCTCCCATCATCTGGTGGAGACCGCAAAGCCGATTTGTGTGCTCTGCTAATTCAGGATCATCTCCTTGGCCCTGGGTCCGCCCCAAATGCTGCTGGAGACTGCGGCGGGCTTTGGTGCTGATATTAGGTTTAGTTCAATCCTTTTGCTTATAATTTTTTCAGAGAAATTACATGTTCAGTGTAAACCCTCCTTAGCGGCTGAGCACCCAGGAATATTGCAACGTAAGCCTGGCGGGCTGCCGTTTGCTTCTCAGACTCAGTTAAGCTGTCGCCAGTTAGAGGTCATCTCGTGCCACTGCACTGAACCCACAAAGGCCAAGATCACTGATGCCCTGTGGTAGTGACCTCACTCTCAGTGCAACATGGAAACTAAGTCCGCAAGACTTTCAACTCCGGAATCATTACGCGAAGGGGCAGAGCAGCATGGATTTGGGCATTTTGTAAGGAAACCCCATGCACGATAGGAAAAGTCCTGAACAAAGCCAAGTGGGCCAGCGGGTGCCATCTTTCCCTCAGGGGGATGAAGATGGTCTGGAGCCAGTCGGTGGCGAGTGATGGGAGCACAGCGTTGGTCTGTACTGAGCGCTACTGACTTGGACACTTTGAAATGGCTGAAACAGTGACTTTTATTTTGTGTGAATTTTATCACAGTGCAAAGACTCCGGGTGGCTTGTGGTATAGTTACCATCTCCATCACTATGGCCCCTGGTTCACCCCCCGTTTCCCACGCACACACATGGAGAGTGAGATAAGTCTTCACAGACGTGTGTGTGATGTCATGAGGCTTCCTTCCCGGGGGGCTACCCGCTGTTCCCACACATCAGCACAGCTTTTTAAGGTGGTTTTTCCCTTCCATCTCTTCCCGACACTGTTCCCATCTTCTTAGCCACACAGTGCACACGGGCACTTCCGATGCGGCTCAGGGGTAGTGCCGTATTCACGATCCCTGTGCACAGGCAGGGGGTGGGCATACAGGCCTTCTCACGGCAGAGGTGAATAACCATTCTGTTATGATGCTACTTTAAGGTTATTCTTTTAGTTATTTTCGTAGCGAACTCTCTGTGGCTTGGAAGAAGCGATTATCCATGCAATCTCTCAAACATGTTCCACTTGGGGAATTTTCTGGCTTTAATTAAGAGAGCATGGAGCTGAGCGGAGGGCCATCCGCCTTTTAATTATGCCGGGCATGGTTGTTTCTCCTTGATCCCACATAAACGTTGCGTGTGTAAGTGGAGCCGAAGCTTCGAGAGCGAGATCAGCTTTCCCGTTACCGACAACACACACATCTGCCTGAGCGAGCCCCTCGACTGTACGTAATTAGTCCTGGGCCGGCCGGCTAATGGGATCCTCAGAGGAAGGACTTAAAGTATTAGTTTCTCATATTTATGATTAATGCTTTTCTTATCAGCCCGAGGCCCTGAACGGGATCATGTAAAGCATGTTGGGTTAAACCATTCTTTGTTACAAATACAGACATTATACCTCAGGGAAGCCCACCAGGGAAGTTCGGCTGCCTATCTCCACCTTCATCAGAAACAAGCCACCTCGGAGCCAGGAACGCGGCTTTTTATTATTTATACTTCAGATGACTCGCTACAAATTCGACACGCTTAGAATGTGCCCGGCCCACGGGCTGTGGGCAAATGGCTGCCCGATGTATCTCAGGGGCTTTTCCCACTTGCTTGCAAGGGCCTGGCTCCTACTGTCTTTGCTCATTAATTTATTTGTCGATAGGAAATGCTCATAGATCATAAACAATACCAAGTGTCAAAAAGCAATGAGGACTTACAGCGTGCGAAATGACGGCTGAAGCTTTGTTAGCTAATGCGTCCCACAATCGCCTTCGGGACGCGGCCAATGTCCGCTGGGAGCAAACTGCCTGGTCAGACCCATGGGACGTGGCTGTGTCCAGGTGTCCCCACACTTCTGTGGTCCGTGACAGTTGAATGTATAAGATCTAAACAACATCATCAGTATTTACAGCCTAACAACTGTGCAGCTGCTCGAAAGCACAATAAACACAACAAAAAGGAAAAATTGAAGCGTGGTTCCCCTCCCCAGTGACCACACCCTGGCAGGCAGAGTCCTTGCCTGTCGTGCCTCGGTGTCGGCTCAGACACCGGCACCCTCGTGGTCCACTCACTTCGATTCTCAGGCAAGGACTTCTGACGACCCCACAAACCCACTTCCAAATACACGCTGCCCTTGCAAAGAACGTGGAGACTCTGACTCACCTTTGCCAAGAGAGTGCATGGTGTGTGGCACATGCCAAGCGTATCTGTTTGCCCCTCAGACAGGAAGCGTGCCCTGCCGTGCCTGGGGCTGCCTGGGTGCCCACGGAGGGGTCAGTAGAGCTAATATAGCTCCACGGTGCCATCCAGGTGTCAGAACCCCTGACGTTCTGTGTGCCGTAATGTCCCCTCCCCCATTTGCTGTGCATCTGCTGTGGTGCTAGATGCTGGCCTTGACCACATGGTGTCCACTCGCTGTTGGGATGTGACCTGTCAGCACCACGGTCCTGTGCAAGTGTGCTCACACAGACAGTCTGCGGCCTGGTGCTCGGGTTGGGCTGGTGGAGTGCGCAGATGTGAGGATGGTCCAGGCATGCTGGGGAGATGAGGGAGTCTGCGTGTGCTGGGCGGGGGTGCATGCCGGGTGGAGGTGTGTGCAGGGAGCTTCAGGGACGTGAGGCAGCAGTGGTGTCTTTCCAGCTTGGGCACCCAGGCCATCGATGCCTTGCTGAGGTTAAGAACACAGTCGCTGAGGGCAACCTGGTGGCGGCCGGGAAGAGAGTCAAAGGAGGAGCTGCGGCCCAGGTGATTCCTGGGAGATGGGCACAGTTTGATGAGCCCCAGCACACGCTGCCCGATGCACGGCAGCCCACACACCGACTTTCTAAGCTGAAGGGATGTTAGAGGAGCAGGCTCAGGGGGAGGTCCTGACCCTCCCGAGGCAGGCCGGAAGCTCCTCCCCTGAGAAGTGCCCTCTCCCTGCCCAAGGGCAGGAGCAAACGCCCTTCTTTAGGATGCAGGACAGGGAGGGAAGGGCCCTGCTAGGCTCCCGGCTTGGAGGCTCAGAGGCTCGGAGCACAGCGCACCTGCTCTCCTCTTGCGTTTCCCCGCCGCTCCCCACTCCCCATCAGCCCTGGAGCTTCACGTGCGATGCCTGCCACGTGCAGTTACCATCGAGCAAATTGCTATGCTTGCCTCTCGTTAATCTGCCTCTGGTCACAGGAACCCTGCCCAAGACCTTGGAAGAGTCCAAGGAAAAAGGCATTTCTCCTCCCAGTAGTGCCCCTCAGGGGTCACAGCCTGAGGTCCAGACGTGGGTACAGGCAGGAGCTCCAGCCGACGCACACAGACAAGCAAGAGCAGGACTCGGCCTCGCAACCCAGAGGACATTGTGTGACCCGCAACGTGGACAGGGCTGAAGACCCGCTGCTGAGCTCGGAGGAGGCTGGAGGGAGGGCAGAGCGTGGGGCAGCAGCCCCCACACAGCCGGACACCAGCCTTCCAGGGGTGACGCCTCCACCCGCCGAGCAGGCAGGGGTGAGACATGGTGAGACAAAGCCCCAGGGAGCTCAAGGCCCGTGCTTTTCTCTCAGCTACCCTCTGAGCCGGCCACGAGATGCAGCGGGGAGAGGTAACCCGAGAAATAAGCACAGCCATCCAGGTAAGGCCAGAAAGACACAGTAAGGTAGGGACTGGAACGGTTCACGGGGGGACCGTATTTGCCTGGTGGGCTTCGGCCCCCTTCCTGGTCACGCCCAGTGCCCAGTGTGGAGCACAAGGACAAAGACATGCTGGGCGCTTACATCAGATCGATTAATCGATGTCAGATGGTGAGTCTGGTCCCAAGGGCGTCGTTGAGCCCCCAGAAGAAGCATTAAAATGTGAATTATCTGAGATGAGAGGACATGGAGCTTGTGGGGGGGTGTGACCCCTGTGTCACCCACAGAGGGGCACCCTAGGGTGTGTCTAATTTCAGCACATTCTCCGAAGGGGAGCCCACGAGGCCCCTGGACGAGGCCGCCTCACCTGGAGGTGGCACAGGTGATACACAGGCTCTAAGTGAGAGGGGGCCACAGGTGTCTCGTAAGTGTTTAGCCTCTGCTGGGATAAAACAGCCCAGATTTCTGTAAGCAAGGTGGTTTTTCAGCGTGTGAATTTCCAGTGAAGCCACTTTCACAGGAAATAAGCAGTCTTGTCAAAGACGTGCAGACACAGCTGCCGTCGGTGACACTGCGGTAGGGGCTGACGCGGGGCAAGCAGTGGGCGTTTGCACCAAATGCCTGTTTCCCCTTAAAAGTGCGCCTCATCTTTAACCCAGCAGTCCCGCTGGAAAGCACTGTGCAAATCTGTCTGTGGTGGTTCCCATCTCAGTGTCCCCTATGACCCTAGATTTAACAAAGGGGAACAATCTGGCAGTGGCCGGTGTGGCTTATTTGGTCGGAGTGGCGTCCCGTGGACCGCAGGGTCCCCAGTTCAATCCCCCGTCGGGGCACATACGAGAAGGCAAGGCGGGCGATGTTTCTCTCTCCCATCGGTATTCCTCCCTGTCTCCCTGTCTCCCTGTCTCCCTGTCTCCCTTGCTCTCTCTCTCTGAAAGCAAAACGTCCTTGGGTGGGAGTGAAAAAATGGAACCTCCTGAATGAAATATTAATGCTATTTCCACAGATGGTTCAATGTACAGGCACATCTTTTTAAAAAGAGGACTGAGTACACATAAAATATTCATGGTGTGATGTTAAGTGGAAAATAAAAGAAACAAGTTGACCTTCAACTTGTGATTAAAAGAGTGTCCCCTCCGCTGGAGTGAAAGGAGGTCAGACCACGAGGCCGCCCCCTGTTTTCTGTGACCGTCAGCACGGGGGCGACGGGGCACTTCGTGGAGGTCGCCCAGAGGGCGGCCAGGCCCCACCTCACAGGGCCTTGGGTGAGGTGGTGTGCCAGCTCCGGGGGTGGGGGAGCGTGGCTGTCGCCTGGGCCACAACGTGTCATTAAGGACTTCGGGAGGAGGCAGGCTCGGAGTGGCTATCTTGTCAAGGACAGATAATGGCCCCGGACCGGGCTCTGGAGTCACTTAAAAGTGAGAATGAACGGTCGATGTGGGGATGGTCTCGGGCCACCACGTCTGATCCTGCCATCGAAAAGCCTATTAACAGAGTTCAAGGATCCGCAATCTATAATTGCAGCCTCTGACCACAGGGGTCAAGGGGAAGTGGGGCGTGGACCGAGTAAGAAACAACCAGGGCTGTTGTCCACGTTGCTGCCGTGGCCCGAGGCACAGCAGGGACGAGGTGGCCGCCACGCGCTAGGTCTGCACGCAGAGCAACACTGCAGGGTGACGGGAAATCAGGAAGTGACATCGAACACGGGCGAGGACCTCCAAAACTATCGCAAAATTTCACTCTGTGTTCAAATGTTTTTTTAAATGAACCTATGTGTGAAAGCCAGCAAAGGGTTGGCATTTACTGTTTAGAATAACTTCATCCCTCCACTAAAAACTTAACGAAAGTTAGCGAAGACCAATTTCCGTTAAATAGGACGATCTGATTAGGCTAGGACGAAGCACAATCGCATCCGTGCCAGAGTTCCTCCTGTGAACAGGTTCCGAAGTAGTCTCATTTTAACGCACAGACAAAGGCCTACAGATGTCCTCAGGCTTCAAAAATAAGTAGGCTTGACTGATATCATGAGAACACCAAAATCGTTAACAACATACTTTCTGAGGATAATTTATTAAAATTATTTCCTTAAGAAGATAAAGGAGCCGAATCTCGCTTCTGTATGCCATGCTTTTCATACTGGATTTGAGAGTCAAAAAATCAGGGAGTAAGACAGAAATAATCTCCTCTTAAAACCCTTCTGCTCACAGATGACAGAGAGAGAGAGAGAGAGAGAGAGAGAGGGAGAGGGAGGGAGAGAGAGAGGGAGAGAGAGAGAGACAGAGAGGGAGGGAGGGAGAGAGAGGGAGGCAGCACAAAGTGTCACAGAAATGGACACTCCTGGGCGGAGAAGCTGGGTTTAGGGCTGGGCTTGCTGTCCAGAGACTGTTAGGCTGGGACACCCGGCCCCGCCTTAGCCGCCCATCTCTGGGCCCACACTCCCTGGAACGGACCCAGGAGAAGCCCTCAGAGGAGGAGAGGAGGGGAACATGTGAGCAGGGCGAGAGCAGGGGGCCCTTCACCTGGAGTCTGCATACCCAGCACCCCAACATTCCTCCCCCCGCTCCTGGCGGGGCTGCTGCCGAAGGCACTGTGCAGGGCTGACCCACGCGGGTCAGGAGTCAGGCGTGGCCGTGGGTCTATGTCACAGTTAGACAAGAGACTGTCTTCAACGGGGGCTCTCAGCTTGCACGTGGCTCCTGTCTGTCTTCCACAAGCAGCCTGAGCCAGTAACAGTGTGTCCGTGAACAGGAGATGTGCTCGGTGTGGGAGTGACCACAAAACTCCTGTGCTACGGCTTTGGTCCTTTCTCCTTCGTGTGCACGTTCTCCGATACAAGTTCCGTCCCTTCCTTCGCGCTTGCTGACGACAAGCTCAACGTGTTCGTCTGCAGGCTCAGTGAATGGAGCTAACAGGGCAGCGATGCGAAGCGTGGTGACCAGCACTGAGCTTTCCAGCATTTGCTTACAGAGCGTAACTTGGGTGTTCTGGCTCAGAGGCAGGCCAGTGCGTGTGCTGTAGGCAGGCCGGTGACCCCAGGCGGGCAGCTGGACCAGAGCTCAGTGTGCAGTCCAAGAGCAGACCAGCACCCTTCTCCACCCCCTCCGGCACAAACACCCAGGTCTTGGCTGGAACATGGGCTTTGCTTTAAAGACACCTCTGAGCCAGGGTCACGGTGGTTACGCCGCTGCTTTCCTGGGCCACCCCTCCAAATGCCTCATGGAAAGTCCTCCTAGGGGGTCGAAGGACTGCGCACGGACTAACCTTTCATCAGGGTGCAGCTGGGCGAGGTCGAGGTGCGCTTAGCCAAACCGATGTGATGTTTTTCACAAAGAGGCAGGCTCGGGGGCAGCGAGTGGTAATGCGTGCAGTGCCAGGCTATCAGGAACCACATGGCACTGTGTCTCCGAGCGTTGATTGGAGGCTTGGGATGTGTCACGGAGAAGGAATTTCGTGTGGGAATGCAGAGCCCAAAGTGACGGATTTTAAAGCGTGCGTGGTTATTGGCCCTTGGGGATCTCTGCTTGGGATGCCAAGAACATTACCGGGTAGCAGTTAGCAGCGTCCCGATGTGCGTCCGCCGCCTCCCTCCCTGTCCTTGGCTCGGCCTGACCGCCATTGCATTTGTGGAAACAAAAGAGACGCTAATGTGAGGGGAGCAAAGATAAAAGACGTTCTGCCAAACGAGGGAAGTGAAAACCAGAAACCAAACAAAAGCCGGCCGCCGGGCGCTGGCACACAGGGTCCCGTCCCCGCCAGCAGAGCGGGGACCTTGAACTCGGTCCCAGGGCCCAGGGTTCGGGCTTGGCACGCATCGTCCTCTGTGTTTTTCCGCAGAGGTTTTGTGTTAAACAGGCACAACTAAAGCTGAAGTTTCATCTCAGGGGATTAGAAGAGTCTGTTGGTGACACATTGCAGGGCCCCGGCTAGAAGGGACGGACAACTCTCTGAGCCTGATGCCAGTGCGGTGCGGGCTGTCAGGCCAGTGCAAAAACCCAAGGGACCAATGCTGCTCCCTTTACGTTTGAGGGGACAACTTTCACTCCTTTGTACGTGTTAGAAGCTCTTTCAGAAAACAAACCGAGGACAGGATTATGAGAGGATCACCTGATACCAAGCCTTAGTCACTCGTCCTAAACTGACATCTGCAATTCATTAAAAGTGTGCGATGAGACTAACTGAGGATGGGAGCCAGGTTCAGTCGCAGGGAGAAGAGGTGTGTAAAATATAAATACAATTTACAGTTAAATCAGGAGGCGAAATTAATCAAATGAAACAGGCAGCTAATTAGAAAAATAATGAAAAACTGAATGTGCAATTAATTGTGTTTTACAGCGTAGGCGACTTTGAGAGCAGAGGGAGGCAGGTCTTGGGCGGGGACACGCAGCTGGGCCTTCAAAGAGCTGTGAATTAGAACCTCCTCGATGTCGGGGACTGGAATCTTCGCCCTTTCAGCTCCGCCCCGAACGTGGCCAGGTTTCCTTCTCTCTTAGCAGCAAAAACTCTCAGCATCAGACTTTTTAGCAGCTGCTCCCCTCACACTTTGTAAGCTATCTCCAAAAAGTGCAGTGTGGGCAGGGGAGGGAGCGAAGACCGGCACGCCACAGGGAGGTGGCGGAGGCCCACAGCAGGGATGCCATGTGGGTGGGATGTGCCTGGAGGTAGTGACACAGGCGCCTGCGCTCCCCTGGAGGGGCGTCCGAACCCCAGGTTACCCATCCTCCTCCACGGTCAAGACCCTCAGCACTGAGGACAGCCTGCCAGCGGTCACAGCGCAGACGAGCCCCAGGGGACATGAAGCCTGGATGTCCAATGCCATTCTGGTAGGGCCCTGGACAGAAGGACTGACAGGAGGGAAGGCCTATGACACCGAAAGGATGTGGTGTCTGTAATGGCATTGATGCAAGTTCTGCCACTGTGACCAGCGCGCCCTTGCTGGGTGGGGTGTCCATAGTGAGGGCCGGGGGACAGCCGTGCAGCGGCTCTCTCCGAGATCTGACTTTCTCACACCCAGAGCTGTTCTCCGAGAAAACACGCACTTACCCAGGAGAGCACGATGCTGGAGTGGAGCCGTCTGCCCTCGGAGATCGGGCCTCTTCCTTCACTGTCACTGTCCCCTGTCCCTGCTGCTCTCACATGCACTGTTCTCCTGCCTGGTGGGCATCAGGGGTCTCCTGGACACACTTGGGAAGCCCGTGTGGGGTGGGGTGGCTTCCTCCTCCTGGTCCCTGTGCCATGAGGGTGAGACGTGCCTTTCCTAACTGGTCCCTGTGTCTCCTGCTGAGGGGGCAGTGCCCTGGGAGCGCCCACCCGCTGGGGGCATAGGCCCAGGGGCTGGGAGCAGAGAGGAACCTGGGGACATAGCTGGGCTGTCTGAGTCACAGCAAGCCTTCACAGGCTGTTCGCAGACGCAGTGACCGCCTCCTGCCTTAAGGGTGACTCCCAGACGTCATGTCTCTGCCTCCGAAGGCCCAGCTATGACTCTAAGTGCTGCGTTTGAATTTCAGATCACACGGCTCAGAACTGGCCTTTCCTTTCTTTGAAGTTTCTGGAAGTTTAAGATATGGCAGGCAGACTCTGAGCCGTGAGGAACACGCAACATTCTTTCTTGGGACAGGAGGTGAAGCAGTTAATTTCAGTCCCGATGACAGTCTTCCAGCGAACAATGGTCCCCGGCGTTGACACGGGGCAGGGATGAGTGAGTGCGGGAGAACCGAGTCACAGCTGTGCGGGGCAGCCACCGAAACGTCGACTCCTCCAGCCAGGATTCCATTAAAGCGCGTGTCAGCCACGGGCGCCTCTCGGGTGTGCGCATCGGCTCGGCGCAGGGGACAAATGAAGCCCGTCCTCGGGGACAGCCTCCTCTTTCTCTCGGGCAGAGGCTTTATTATTCGAGCATTGTGGTCCTTCTCCGTTATTTGTGTAAAGATTAAATTGCACATGATTTGTGCTGCTCCTGCTCCTCCGCCTGTCACAGGTCGGCGACCTTCGTGCGAGCGACATAATAGCTACACCGTCTGCTGCGCGGGCCACCGCTGTCCCCGCACGCCGCGCCACGTCCCCATTGTTGTAAGTCGAAAGCAATTAAATGAAAATACAAGATAGGGCATCCCGAGCATCCTGAGGGTCCGTGCGTTCCTGCACGTGGCCGTAGGCTGCCGTAGGTGTGCGCTGTGGTCCGGGGCGGCGAGCAGAACCGGGAATGCATGTGAGCAGCGGGGTGTGGGTGACACGAAATGTGGGAGTGGATCGGGGGGAGCACCTCTGAAGTGTGGCCTCAGGAAACACGCCGTTCGCAGGCGGGAAACTCCCCCCCGGACTCCGCGTGGATGCTGGTGGATGCCATGTCCAGTTTGTTCAGGGTCCTGCTCTCCCTGTGTCTCACACGTTTAATTAGCATGCGAGGAGCCCTTCTGAGAGACACCGCAGCAAACTAACCGTGCTGCCCCACCTTCCGATGGCTTTTCCACTGGGAGGGGTTTCCAGCGTTCGGGGGTGCATTTCAAGTTGCTTTGGGACACTCGTGTGGCTCAGAGGAAGCGGCAGTTCCACTACAGATGGTGTCCAAGTTCTGCTGGGCCAAGAAATCCCTCCACTTCCCCTGTTCCCTCCTAGCGGCCCTGCTCCCAGGTGAAAGCAAAGAGCAGCCCTCTGAGGGACCCAGGCTCTCCTTGGGTGACCTAGAACCTGGTCTTCCGCGAACCGCTCCCAGCCACTCTGGGTCATCCCTATAGGGGATCGCCCTGCTCCCCACTCTCCAGGGAGACGTGGAACGGCCCAGGGTTCAGGGTTCAGGCACTGCCCTCCGATTCCTTGTGGGATTGTCTGCAGTGTGACTTCCAGACCCCAAGCCCCCAACGCTATCGCAGTCTCTGTGGCCCCAACCGTTGGCACACTCAACACCACTGGAGTGCACGGCTAAACACGAGTACCACGGCACACTCATGGTATGTTCCTTAGGACAGTGAAACAAGTGGCCCGGGCTGAATCGTGCATGCACTCGTCCCACAGGTGTCTGTAAGGTGACACCAGGCGTCATTGTCAGCGACACCAGGCTCCTTCCGTCTGGGAGGGCTGACAGCCTGTACAGGTAGATGTTACTGTCATTGTCACCCAAACATTTCTTTTGGTGCTAAGTGCTGCTGAGGGCCAGGGCCTGAGGACACGAGGCCTTCAGGTGGGGCAGTGATCAGGGCCAGCAGCCTTCGGACAGGGGCAGGAGGAGGGGAGAGGGCAGTGGAGGCCGGAGGCTAAGAGGTCGCAGACGGCGGGGCTGTGTGTGCGGAGTGGGGCGGCCCCAGAGACACTGGGTGCCAGGCTGAGAAGGGCCTGCTCACAGAAGGTCTTCCCTTGCTGGGCACATTGGTTTCCATTCTAAGAAACTGGGAAACTGTCGCAGGTTCTCACAAAGGACTGATCATTGGTGCCCCCCAAAATTCACCTGCTGGAACGCAACCCCCAGTGTGATGCTGTTAGGCAGGGGGTCTTTGGGAGACAGCTGGGTCATGAGGGTGGAGCTCCCAGGAGCGGGATCAGTGCCTGTCTCAGGGGAGACAGCAGAGAGCCCTTGCCCCGTCTTCCCACCACGTGAGGACCCACAGGGGACGCGGCTGCTGAGGCCCAGAAGGGGGTCCCCAGCAGAACCTGACCGTGCCCTCCCTCAGGCTGGAGCTCCCAGCCACCAGAACTGCGAGAACCGAAGCTCTGTTGTTCAAAGACGCTGACCCGCTGTGGCACTTGGGCCTAGCAGCCCACAGGGACCAAGCCCAGCTGGACAGTGCCCATGAGCAGTGGGGAAGCTGGGGAGAGGCTCAGACGTCCCCTCCACCTGCTGTGCCGAGTCCTGGCAGTGGATGTGAGCTCTGCACTCACAGGAGCATGGAAGCTTCCTCCTGAAGGGCGTGCGGCTCTCGGTTCCGGGATGTTCCTCCCATGAAAACACGTGTCTCAGAGCAGCCTGTGAACACAGCTTCATGAGAGAGAGGGCTCAGCATCAACCCAAGCTTCCTCGTGAACCCAATCACATCATTTCTTCCTCTGCGACACACTTCAGTGACACGCCTCCATGTGCTTCCGTGTACTTTCTGCACCACACACCGCTGTGACAGTGCACGTTCCTCTACGGTTCATGGGCATTTGTGTCGCCTGCGGTGTGTGAGCGCTGCCAGGAAAGTGGCCCACGTCTGCAGCCCAGTGAAGGACCCGGACTCCAGGGCCACATGCCTGGTGCCTTTCCTGAGTGCTGGCTGGTGCGTCTGCCCCGGAAGAATGGCCATTCCCACTCAGGGCTGTCCACAGCGGAGACTGCTGGCAGTCTGCAGCTGGAAGCTCCCGCGAGCAGAGCAGGAAGGCAGGGGAGTGAGCCGTGGGCACGGTCGCTGCCCTGGGCTGCGCAGTGTGGAGTGGGGGCTGCGTTAACAGAGCGCTTACATTGCTTTGACACGAGAAGATGGCCGTCCACCGCCAGCGAGCCCCAGTTCAGACAGGGAGCTTCCACTCTGCCGCCCTCCCCACGTGTTTGCTGGTCTTTCTGCCCCCGGTGCTTGGGGACGTCTGCCATCAGAGCCCGTGTCTGAGCCAGGGGCACGTGAGGGCACTAGGAGCTTGGCCTTGGGCATCTTCGCCACCAATACCCTCACTGCAGAACAGGCGGGTCATAAGGCCACTGTCCACAAAGACATAACAGCTGGCTGGCAGGTGGGGGTGTTTGTGCGATCCTGGGCTTGGGTTCATTTCTCCGTGGACGACGCTCTCGCAGTTTGTCCCACTCTCATGTCCCAGGTAAAGCGCAGCGAGTGCCCACGACGGTCCGTGCAGTGACGAGGAGACCTGGTGGCACCGTGAAATGCTCGGCGTCTCCTCCAGATGAGACCACTCCCCGGGAGCTGGCTTCTGATGTGTCGCTGCCACACCTGGGGGACCAAGAGCAGCTCCGAGGGGGCGCAGCGGCGGGCCCACGCTTCCCGGCAACACAGACGCGTGCTCAGGGATGACCCACACGAGAAAAGGCCGAGCGTTGTGTGAATACGTTTAAAATGCGTATTTTCAGTGTGCTCAAACATTCTGTGTTTTGCAATAAAGTCTTTATCACTTTGTTATGTCCTCTGGAAGGTCCCTCTTTTAATTTTCTGTGATTTTACCTTT
This sequence comes from Macrotus californicus, assembly GCA_007922815.1. Classification (NCBI taxonomy): domain Eukaryota; kingdom Metazoa; phylum Chordata; class Mammalia; order Chiroptera; family Phyllostomidae; genus Macrotus; species Macrotus californicus. The sequence continues at coordinate 668,160 of VMDR010000021.1, forward strand.
TTTATGGCAAAGGCGCCTCACGGCCAATCAGTTACACATTGGTGAAAATGTTTGCAGCAAAAATGGCTTCGTGGCAAAGATGCTGGTGGAGAGTCCCAGATGGAGAACGGGCAGCCGGCAACCCCCAGGGTGTCTGGGTCTCTGATGCTGGGCAGATGCCCCACAGTGGCTTCAACATCAGGGGTCCCTGCACCCCTCCGCACCAGACCTAGTTTGCAAACACAGCCCCCGCCTCACTGGTGTTTCCTGCCCACCCATGCCTTTGGCCCGGGTGCAGCTTGTCATGGGCAGGGGGCGCCAGGGCCCTGCACAGGTCCTAATGCTCGAAGTTCAGGGTGCAGGCCCCCTGGTCTGGGACCTCCCACTGTTGTGCCTCTACTGCCCGCCCTCCCTCCCATCTCTGTCTGAAGGCTGGACAGCAGCCCGGACCACTGCCCCTGCCTGACACTTATTGTCACACCCACACGTTCCTGTGCAGGCGAGGGTGTGACTTCCTCCTTCCACGTGCTGCCCTTCGGGAAGCTATCTTGGCCCCCAGCTGACAGACTCAGTTGGCTAGGGGCCTGGGGTCACCCAGCTGAGCACTGTGGCCAGCCCCCAGGAAAGTGCAGCCCGTAGCCAGCCCGGCGGAAAACACACCCAGTCCAGGCCGGCAGCCATGTCTCCTGTGTGTTCTGATGTCGACCATTTTAAATCACTAACAGATTTTCCAAAAATTCTGTTAAAAGCCTGTCATTTGTCACTTCTGATGTGACTGAGATCCACATGACCTCGGAAGCCTGTGGGGAAGGAGGGGTCAGACCGACCGAGGCGTCAGACGGTGGGGGAAGGTGGGCCGGGTTCCCCGAGACGCTGCACAGGCCGGCGTGGCGACGCCTCCCTTCACTGCATCCCAAGTGGCCTGAGTATGCTGTGCCCAGGGCGGCCGTGCCCAGTGGGACCTCGCAGAGAGCCCCTAATGTCTGCCCCCCATGCAAGAGGGACCTGCCTCCCCCAGCTGCACCGCGGCAGAACCCACTGCCCCCGCCACCCGCCCCGGCCTCTGGCCGCACAAACTCACTGTGGGAGTCACATTAAAAAACAGCTAAAAATTAACCAAAAATTCAAGGTACACTCAGTTCCCTTTTGTCTGTCTGTTTCCCCGAGCGAGGCTGAGTTTAATGGTGTAGTGACCAGATGCACTGAATGACCTCATGATAATTAACAGCAGTACGGACACATGTTCCAGAAAACTTGCAGGATCTCCTTCATAAATTCATGAGATCCATTCAAGCTGGACTGGAAGGCTTTTCACTGTAGCCCCGTGTGTGCCTCTGTGCATCCGTGTCTGTGTCTCCGTGTGTGCATCTGGGTGTGTCTCCGAGTGCACGCGCGCGAGTATGTGGAGCTGAGACTGCCTGCCAAGCCCATCGATCGGTCTGCGTCTCTGGCCCGGGTGCTCCCCCCTCCCTGTCCTCGGGTACCTGTCTCTCTATGATTTCTATGTTCTGACTTCATTACTATTTATCACCCGGTACAAAGTCAAACCTGACAAATTAAAGACCACAGACTAAAAGCGGAGAAGTGTCTGGACGCGTTTTGTCTCTGTGAATCACTAGCAGCGCGCAGATGAGCGGTCCTTCCCTGCCCCTGCCATCGCAAAGATGAAGCAGGGAGCAGCCTGCTCGGAGGGTTTTCCTCAGTCGGCGATACCCATCTGCAGCCTTTGTGTGGCCGGTGCGCTCTGTCCTCTCCGCACGGCCGTGTTTATCGTGGGCCCCAAAGCCCAGAAGCCCACAGGTCAGAGAGGGGGTTTTGATGGATTATGGGTTTGTAACTGTCCCTGCCAGTTGACAGCTTTTATTGGCTGGGAGGATGAGCTGTAACCCTTTATGTAATTATTGTATTAAAGGCACTATGCCTCTGTGTCGCCGGCGCTTGTTCAGGGATCAATGTGAAGATAATTTCAAAAATGAATAGTAAGTATTGATCGTCCCACGGTGGAGCCTTATCAGTGGCCGGGGCCGGGGACTACAGATTATAACTTCAATGTCATTTATGATGATTTGATACGTATTGCCGAGGAGCAATTTAAACAAAGGGCTGATTTAATTCGCAGCGGGTTTTTGTCGTGTGATGGGTAATACATCACAATCTATGTAATTTTTAGGAATGAACACGTGTTGGCAGTCATCCAGGGCAGTTCCTGAGAGAGCTGGAAAGGACCGGGCCGGGCGGGGGGGGGGCGCACCCGCCGCGGCCCGTCTGAATGATTGTGCGAGTTGCGGTTCTGGCATCCACACGACCTCGGGGTCCCTGCTGGACGCTGCCGGTTAATTTTCTTCGCTGAGGACACAGTTCAACTTTCTATCTGTCTGCCAATTACCTGACATTTCCAACTTATCACCTTCTATTTTTTAAATGATTGGAGGCACATCCACATTTTGACATTTTTTTTTTTTACAGCAAGTATTCATTTTGTTCGCTGCCGAGGCACCTCTCTGTCTTCCCGCCCCAGTGACATGCTTCTCAAAAAAAAAAAAAATTACCGCCAGTTACATAACCAGATAGAGAAATAGCCCGGCTGGTTTTTGACCTCTGTTTCCAGCACATCCTGGGTTAGGCGTCGTCAGCATCCGAATTTCAGCCCTAGCGCAGGGCGTGGGCTTTGGAGACTCGCCAGGGGCCTCCCCGGGAAATCGCACTGACGGCTGCTTGTTTGAAGAGGGTTTTTCTCTTCGAAAACAGGTCATTGTGAAGGAAGTCATTACAGCATCTCGGAGCAATGGGGGCAGCCTGATGAAGCCCTCAAACACCAGGGAAATTGGAGCCGCGGCTGCAAATAAGAAATTGTTGATTTTGGTCATTATAATACCAACAGGATGTTATTGCGTCCCTTCCAGCAGCAGGCCCCAGGGGCTTCCGGGCTACAGGAGGTAGAGCCCTGGGGAGTATTAAAGGGACAGAGGCTGAAGGTCTCCTCCAGGCGGGGTCTGCAAGAAGTGACCCTCCCAGGTCCTCTCCCACGGCAGGTGCTGCGGGGGGCGGGGGGGGATACAAATGCCCATCCAGCCACCACCTGGCCAACCCCTCTGTCCGCAGGGGTGCTCCCCTGGTTGAGCAGCACAGAGTAGGGATGACCCAGGGTGCCTCCTTTCCAAGGTCAGCCACTACAGTGAATGACCCTGACTCCCCAAACAAGGGCCTGTTACTGGAGCCCTTTCCTCAGCCCACACATTCGCCGCCCAGACCCTGTGGAGCCGACTTGGGGCCCACGGCCCTCCCGCCAGGGAGACCTTCTGGGTGACACTGCCTCCTGATTTTCACCTTGTTTTTTCATACGTATTTACTAAAAGTAACCCTGAGGCCCAAACTTTCCTGTTTCAGGTGAGCTCCTGATGCAAAGCTTCCATTTTCTTCTACGTAATTCACCTACATGCTTTTTTTTTTAAGATTTGTTCTTCTCAAAGTCAGTGTGAACCAGCAGGTCCATTCAACTCACGCACCCAACCCTCAGCCTGTTTCTGAAACTCGCCGCTCAAGTCTGCTCAGGGCAGGGACCCCCACACCCTGTGTTTTCTCTGCCTCTGAGCCCCTCCTCGCTGTCTTCCTCCTTTTCCTGAAACCATTTCTCTCTTTCCTCATGGAGAACACGTCTGGTCTCTCTCAGCTTCCCTCCCCACTGCCTCCCATGCTCACCCTAAGAAGCCCCACCGCACCCCCCACCCCCCCACGCTGTTACAACCAGGTCGCATGTACAGGGTGTGGAGGCCATGCCCACCGTCCTTGGGGCTACACCTGCGTTCTGATTGGGAGAAGAGGTTTTCCTCCCAAGCCTCATCCTGTGTGTGTAGTTCCTCGCTACTGACACACCTGGTACCATCATGACCGGTGGCCAGACCAGGGCCTCCCAGCCTGTGCCCTCCCAGACAATTCCAGGGCAGCACCACGGCCCGGTCTGGTCACTGACTTCCGTCTAGAGTCTGACTCGTCATCATAAAAACACTGAAACTGATTTCCTACCATGGACAGTTTTTTGTCCCTACGTGTCGGGCAGGGTGGGAAGTCCTGGGCCACAGACACACGCTGAGGTCCCCGCTCTGGAGCTGCTCCCACAGGACACAGGGGGCACGTGCTCGCAGGTGAAGCCCACCTTGGTCCACAGAGGCAGAGAAAGGCACGGCTCCCGTGGGCGCAGTGCCGCTGCTGACAGCACTGAATGCCCACCACAGCGGCCAGGCTGGGCTCCTCAGAGAGGGGCTCACCAGGCGCCGGAGGCAAAGGCCCAAGATGTGTGCAGTCCCCTTGTCCACATCCTCACTGGCACATGCTGTTTGCTGTCTTTTGGGTGACAGCCATCTGACTGGTGTGAGTGGGTCTCCCTGATGATTCGTGACGTCGAACATCTTTGTGCGCTGTTGGCAGGCGTGCAGATCTATGCAGACGCTGTGGAAAACCACTTGGAGTGTCCTCAAAACACTAAAAATAGAGCTATCCTATGATCCAGCGATTTTGCTTCTGAGTATTTACCCGAAGAATACAAAAAAACTCACTAATTCGAAAAGACGTAAGCACCCCTGTGTTCACGTCGTTCACAATAGCCACACCGTGGAAGTGACCAGGCACCCACAGAGGACTGGCCAAAGCAGAGGTGGTGCGTGTAGACAGGGGACTATTAGGCAGCCACGAAAAAGAACGGAACCTTGCCATTTGTGACAACGTGGGTGGACCCAGTGGGTGTCATCCTGAGTGAAATAAGTCCCACAAAGACAACAAGACAGAAACAGACTCACAGATACAGAGAACAAGCTGGTGGCTGCCACAGGGGATGATGGAGAGGGGGAGGGGCTCAGAGGTACAAGGCTCCAGCTGTGAGGAGGTCATGGGGGTGCCGGGTACAGCCTAGGAAACACGGTCAGTGCTATGGTGACGCCCTGGGACGTGGGCACGGTGGACTTCTCCTGGCGGCCCCTGTGTCACATTCACACGGCGTCGTGTGTCAGTTCTGTTTTCATAAGGCGTGATGCTATGCCAGCACAGTGGTGAAAGTGAGGCAATAACGTGCATCAGCTCCATGTGAGAAGGTCGTGTGAGGTGGTGACATAGGACACAGGCTGGGAAAGAGAGCCAGTCTGGGGACAGAGCACTGGGAGCAGGGATGTGGCACAGTACCAGCCAGCGAGAGAATAGTGGCCATGATTTCGGGAACAGGGGCTATTTTTAATCCCATTGTATCCATATTCGATGGTTCTGATGAATTATCCATTTAATAGCTTCCTCAGCAATCGTTTTGGAAAGTTATACCAATAAAATACCAGAGTCTTTAAATTTCCCCCAATTTAAGGCCTCATTACCTCCTGTAATCAGGGCGCAGCCGCGGCCCGAGCGTGGTACTGTACTTAAAAGCCAGAACACGGCTAATGAGGAAGGCGCCTGGCGAACCACGAGCCTCCCCGCGTTTGCAGGGCTGGAAGTGCAGCGAGCTGACTTCTCACCTGGATGCGTGCGTCCTCGGTGAGTGAAAGGTGCCAGCCTCGCACGGGGACGTGTTTGTGTGGTTCCCGTGTGGTGCATTTCGGGTTCCTTGATTTCTCCGTATCCTTGAGACTGTCGTCCCACGAGAACACGTAACGGAAAGAGGTGTGACCTGAAGGATCTGTGTCATTTGGACATTTTTCGTGATTAAAGCTCAGAACATGCCCGTAAGAAATAGGAGGTCCAAATCTCCCCACCGGCTCGGGCTGTACTAATAATAATGCCATCCGTACGATGGTTTATTGTTTAACAGTTGTACTTGCTCCTTTCATTACAGTGAGAGTGTAAAAGGAGCCTTATTTTGTTATTAGTTCCCATTTATTGAGCTCTTCTAAACATAAAACAGACACCGTCATGGCGTTTTCCATAAGGCACGTCACCGGATGTCCCCAGTCACCCCTGAGGCAGTGGCTCTGGTCACTGCCGCGAGCCCACAAGGAGAAGGGACCCCAGGGCAGCAGCCCCCACAGCCACGCCACCCCCAGGTTGGGCAGGTGCCGTCTCAGAATACATCCTCTCGGACCCCTGAAAGGCCTGATGGTTTCTGCTAAGTGATTACAAGCTAAGCAATTTTAGTGAAATGAGAGTTTATCTGATCTTTCGAGACCTTGAGCAAAGGAGATTCTGCTGTTTCTCCACCACCTGCTCTGAAAGCGGCGGCCCCTGCAGCGGGAAGAAGAACTGGGCAGTTGCCCTCGTGTTTGGGTAGGTGGGTGGGACGCAGACCCTCCAAAGTCCCATTCCGTGTGTCCCTGACAGTTCCTTGGACCGCTGACCCCTGATTTATTAAACAAAGCACTTATTAACCAAGTTCTGGTTCAGCTTCTCTGTCCCCCACATTCCTGAGCCTGGAGCTCCCTCAGCCTGAGCCAGCAGACAGCCCCTGTGGGCATCAGACGTGGTGGGGGGGCACCACTCACCCCACAATGGGTTCCCTCCAACCTCACTGCTCCCCAAGGGGCCCTTCTGCCAGTTCTGGTGGCACTGGGATTTTAAGGCCAGAGCAGTCTCCCTGTGGCAGGACCCGTATTGCATTGTCCCCTCATACCCCCTGCTGTAACCCGTCCCAGCACGTCCCTCCTGGCTTTGTCTGCATCTGTTGCTCACAGTCACAGAGAAACTGGTGCCCAACTCATTTGACTTTGAGCAAACGGCTTCCTTCTTCAGGCTGGACAATCTCTGGCCTTCCAGGGCGACTCCACGCCCAGAGGCCCCATCCCCCCGTCCACATGTCCACAAAGTGCTCTTTCCCAGTTTCTTGCAGATGGTGACAGGTCCTGTCAGGACAAGGTAATGGAGCAGGGGGTCTGCCATCCCCCCTGGCCGCGAACTCTAGGCACCATGCACCTGCTTTCTCCCCACATGTTTGCCAGAGTGGCCGCAAGGGACAATGGGGCCCTGACACCACCCCTCAGGGAGCAGGGGTACAGTGCCAGTGACAGAGCCAGACAGGCACCCCCAGCACCTGCTGGGGTGGGGGAGCACAGTGTGAGCACACAGAGGCACTGCACCGGCTCATCTGTGTGAGTGGAAGGGGTCAGGGATGCGGATCAATCGATGTATCTGACTATTCTAAAATAATTACTATTGATCCACCGAAGGCTGGCATTCTTGCCTTTATATTTGAGTGTCGATATACATGACACTCTGGAAACCCAGTGTCTTTGAAGTAAAGTGAGGATGACACCTGCCATACCCACCCGCAGGCACCTGAGCACACAGCTTCCGCATCCGGTGTCATCACCCCCATCTCTCCCCACCCGACAGAGGGGACCCCGCTTAGAACGCGCTGGAACTTCACAGTCACGGCTCCTGCTAGAAACTCACGGCTCGTCCAACTGCATCACTTTGAGGGGTTTCACAAGGGACAGCCCCCACAGGAGTGGGTGGTGTGGGGCGGAGCAAGGCCAGCTTCGCACCAGGCCGGCAGGAGCGGGTGCAGTTGGCACTTCCAGGACGCCTTGTACAGAGAAGGAGGAACCCTGGGACCTGCTCCAAGAGTGATGGGGAGAAGGCCCACCTGTGGGGCTGTGGTCCCAGGGGAGGGGAGCAGCCACCTTGTTTCCCAGAGGACCCCGATGTCACCCCCACTCCCAGGGCCCTGTCTGCTGAATCCCACTAGAGGACAGCGAGTCCCCTCCTGAAGCCCACATGGGCAGCCTGTCCAGGCACAGAAGGGATGGGGAAGAGCTGAGAGGTGCCCTGTTAGTGAGGACTAGCGAGGACATTTCTGGACTGGCCTGGGACGGAGCAGGGCAGTGTTCAGAGAGGTAGGAGGATTCGGTGACATCAGGAGGTCGCCCTGTGCACATGAGACTGGACTGCGATGGTGAGGTGACCACGGGGTGGGGGTGGCACAAAGGCAGCCTCCTGGGAGAGATGGCGGGTGACTGGCGGTGGCCAGAGAGACGCTGTGGATGGGAGAGGAGACGGGTGGGCTCTCTCAGAGGTCCCGAGAGGAGACTCACTCTGGCTGAGGTGCTGGAGAGTGACCGGAAGGAGCAGGACGTGACGCGGCCGACAAGCCGCTGGCAGCCCAGGAGCTGCGTTTCCTCGGCAAGGAAGAGGTCCGAGGTCACCGGGCAGAGAGATGGCCCCTTCCTTTCGGGAGGAGGCCCAGCAACAGTGCGCCGGGATGGGTTTAAGGAGAGACAAGGGCGTTTCTCAGAGGAGAAAGCCAAGCTCAGTAACGTTGTGACAGCGAGAGATGTTTCCACAAAGAGGTGACAGAATTCGGTGGCCAGTGAGAGGCGGGTTTCAGTGTCAGGGGAAAAAGGTAGGGTGACTCACGATTCTCATGGATAGGTTAACCAGGGAGAGGCAGGGAGAGGCATGGACGGGGGACACGTTTGAGAGAGGGGTTCAGGAGTTTCCGTTTCTCGTTCGTTTCTTATTGCACAAGGAGCACACACTTTCATGAAACAGCAAAAAGCAGAAGCGAGACCTGTAGAACGACCGGGAATGGCTACCGCAGCAGCATCAGCAGTGGGTGTTGCGTGTTCTCGCGGGTGCAGTTTTCTGTGCAGGGACCGCAGTGCCTGCCACCCAGAAGGGACCAAGTTAATGCGTGTTGTGGAAATCATTTGCTTGGCAGAAATTTAAACATGTATGTAAAATACATAAAACGATCTAAATGTATGTGCTACATACCCTGAATTATAACCTCAATACATGGCGACCTTCTGTCCTGGGAGGTAGTCCTCTCCCATGTGTTTCTGACTAATCCCGTGATGCCCCGCCTTATGGGTTTGCCGTAACTTGTAACCATTCTTTCTTCTCGCAGATTTCCAGTTATTTATAATTTTCATCATTATGGCTATGACCACTGTTGCGGGGGACACGTGGGCATGTCCATGATGTTGGGTTTAGTAGAAACTACGGTAGGTTTGCACGGACCTTCAGTGTGCGCATGGGCTCCAGCAAGGCCGTCCAGCAGGCAGCGAGAAACGCTGGGACAGTGAATCTGCACTTCGTGGTCCTTGTTATTCCTCCTTCATCTGCTTTTTAAAAATAAAGCCCCGGAAAGCCCAGGCACTGCTGAGATGTAGACCCAGGGGTGCAGACACCCAGTACGACAGTGCCAGGCCTTAGCAATGGCCTGTGGGCTGAGGAAGAGCCGGAGAAGGGGTGTCCAGGCTAAGGGGGGAAGCCACACGATGACAGAGCGTTGCTTCTCGGGGACCCCTTGAGTGCCGGTGTCTGACTCCCCCGTTGGGACGAGCTCCAGGCTGGCAATGTTGATCTGGCTCTCAGGCTGCAGGTGTGGGCAGAGCCGGAGCCTGGGTGCACTGTCCCCTCAGAAGGTGCAGGACAAGGAGAGGGGCCTCCAGGGTGAGACCCGGGCAGCAGGCGCGTTCGAGGCCAGGAGGGCACAGAGGCATCTGATGAAGCGTTTTCAGTCTAGAATACTTACCTGTGAGGTGTTTTCCCCAAAGGTGTCTTTAATACCTTGGATGCGTTGATTTCCAAAATGGCCCTTGGGAGACCAGCGTGAGCCCTGTCGCCTTCATGATTGATTGGCGTTCTTCGGTGGTGGCGTCCAGAGCTGAGCTCAGGGAGTCCCACCATTTCTCCTTCCACACAGGGGCACCCCCGTGGCCCAGGGGCTTGTGTAGCAACGGGAGCCGCTGCCCAGGTTGGCCGAGGAGCCCAATTGGGACTGTGCGCCCCCTCGCTGTCACCTTAAATCTAAGTGACAGAGCCTTCACTGAGGCCCTGGAGACAGTATTTCCTGCTGCCTGAACGAGCTAATTGTGTTTTAGGGAGCCCACCTTACAAAGAGTTTTCTTTCTTTCTGTGAACGGAGCTGTGATTTATTAATTTTCCTTTCTATTATTTGCTATAGACTTTCTCTAGCATCTTCCCCATAAATCACATCCCTATTGAAACTAGCCCCAAATTCACAATGTACCTAGTGTAGCTTGCAGGAGTGTGAAACGGACGCACTTAAAGCATCTGGGCAGCCCCTTCCTGGGCAGGCCCTCCTTGAGGGTGCGGGGCGGCGCTGCTCAGGCCACACAGCCCGAAGGTGGTGTGTCGAGGCAGGAGGCATTTAGAAGAGATTGCTGGGAGATGCCACACAGAACTGAATTAGCAAAGGAAACTTAATTATCTTGCCTCCAGCCCTTCTGGACAGTGTCCCAATTGAACAGACAAAAGTCAGCATTTTTATAAAGGACTCGAGACTCGGAATGGTTCTGTGCTTGATCATCCATCTACAAACGTGCCGGCCCTCCTCCTCTCTTCTCTTTATATCAGAAAGGGTATTACACTGCCTCCACCAGAACATAAATATCTATGTTCCCCTCTTTTTCTAAAGCTGTCAGTTTTGAGGGGTTTTTCACCTAAAAATGGGAACAAAGGAATTTTTAAAGAAATAAATGATGCAGCGGAAGCAACTCCCTCAGGTACATACAGAAGTGCTGCAGAATGCTCCGTGACGCTGCCTGGCTGATGTCACCCCCAAACACGCCCCCGTGCACGTGACATAAAACGGACAGGGGAATGAGTCTCCACGTCAAGGGTGAAATATTATTATCAAGGCCCAGAAAACGTGCTCAGAGTCATTTCTGGAAAACACCCCCGAGAGAAAGCGTGGTTTAAAAGGAGGAACGCTCCTTTGAGACAGCAGATCCACTGCTTGAGAGGATTCTCGTGGTCTTAAGCCTCATTTCCACGGGAAGGAAAGAGATCCAACCGAATTTAGCTTTTGCCCCTGTTTGCTCTGTTTCCCTGACTTCTTTGCTCAACTTCAAATTAGAGTTGGTAGAATCTTTGCATTTTAACCATGTCACTTACAAGCTAAAGAAAAAACAAGGCCGATTTATTGGGAAATTGTCTACAGCAGCCTCTTTTCCACATTAGTTCCCTAAGTTTTCATGGTGACAAGTGAACGTGGGCAGGTGGCGTGCAGGTTTTGTGTTGGGGGAGGGTCAGGGGCGAGCAGAGGGCCAAGGCGAGCGTTCCGGAAAGAGTCTGCGAACTCGGTCCAGGCTCAGAGACTCTGGGCTGCCCGTCTTTGTCCCTTCCCCCGGGTTAGCAGAGCAGGGTGACGTGCATTCAGTCTCCTGCCATTCCCAACTTCTTATTATTAGTCAAATGTACAATTTTAAATTCTTCAATTATGATGGATGCCTTGGCAAACCATGTTCAAGGGCCCAGGGATGAGGGAGGCCGAGGGGGGAAAGCGGACGAAGGCTTGGAAAACGTGTCGACCTCTTAATTAGCAGCTTAATGCCAGAAAGACTGCAATATAGATTGATGCATTGATCACCGAGAAACAGTATTAATTTCAACGGTCAGAGAATGGTTACTAGGAGGACCACCACTAAGCTCAGTCTCCCCTCCTCAGCTTGGCATTCCTTCTGAAATCTGTAAGTCACTTTCCATCTGTCAGAGAGTGGAGACCATTTGTGGACACTGTTACATACAATAGTGACTCTTCAGACAATATTTCTCCAGTTTTGATGGAGTGAGAAAATCACATGTGCCTTGAGGCAAAGCGAACACGGCTATGAAAATCAAAATAGGGAAATGCAGCAAAGAACTTTGTCGGTGGCCCATCTGCAATGGCCGCCCTTGCACGGCTGGGTGCACGGCGCCAACAGTTCCGTCTACAAACGTGTACAGAGACGTGGACACACACCCGCACTGTAGTTTCACGGACTCATTGCCCACCCAAGTCATGTCGTGTCAGCCTCCGAGTACATGTTTTTGTACATTTCACACACATACACACGTGCGCACACACCCATCAAACGCTGCTCTGCGTGGATCTTCAGATGCAGTATTTATCTGTCTGCAGACCTGACTCTGTGCTTGCCATATCATTACTAGCTCAGGGGGAATCATTCAAACCAATGCAATTTACTCAATATTGGTCAGTTTGACTCCTGACCCTGGTCCCTCGGCAGCGTATCCTTGGCAACCCTCGCCGTGTGTTAAGTCAGGATGTGCTCACTGGTCTCATCTGTGACAGCTTGCTAGAGGCTCCTCAACATTGCCTGGTCTTTTCACAGAAAATCAGAAATCCAATAACGTACTCTATTCTGATCGGACTGCTGTGAACCCCAGGAAAGCCACACCATGGGGGTGCCTTTCGGGGCTGGCATAGGAGCTCTGGGGCCTTTGGATACCCTCTTCCAGATGTCATGAAATGGGGTCATTTTCTTTGTTGTTTCATGTTGGGGGGAGGGGAAGGAGTTAGAGAATGGTTTATCACCTGTCTGTGAGATCCCTTCTCCGGAAATGTGCAGGCTGAGCCAAAGATTGGGAAAACGAACCAGAAAAATCTGTGCAAATGACTTCTCAGAACAGAGCACTAAACGTTTTCATTTTCATGTTTTAAACGAGCTCAGTTACAGAGCAGGCACGCTCTGCCGTGTGTGTGACTCGGACGCAGCCGAGCAGGCGATCTGCAGGCGGAGAGGCCACACCGGGGCCTCCCAGAGGTGATTCTGAGGCCGCTGTCACCAGATAACACCCCTGCTCAGTGCGGTCCTCTCATGGCTGTGACACAGCTCCCTAGCAAACCGGGGGACACTAGAGGCAACGTGCACTTATGAAGTGAGTGACTCTGCCTGCCCTTCCAGGAAGCGGCTGACCGCCTCACACAGGTGCCCCAGATTTCCCGTGAAAGAATCCTCACTCAGCTGACATTCAAAATTCTTCTCACTTTAAGCTTGATTTCTTCCCCTTTCGAGATTTAGAAATAATGGCGTTCACTTTCATGTAAAACAAAATAGTCCTGATGGACACAGTGCCACGTTGATCTGTGCTCAGGAGCAGAACGGTCACCAAACACAGGCCAGCAACGTGTTCTAGAGAAACTGCTGGAAACCGAACAGGAAAGTCACGTGGGAGACAGAGCAGGGTGGGGGAGGGGAGGCAGCTGTTCTCGAACGTTCTCTTCAACTGAGAGTTCTCAGGAGAGTTTCCCCGAGAAAAGAATCGTGACCGAAAGATCCTTGCCATGTCCACGATGAAGACTGGGAGGCTCTTCCTTTCCCGTTGGGACAGTGGGGGCCACACCCCCCCATTTGGACTTTCTGCGGTGGGATAGACCATGCTTCCTTATTTCTGGAAGGATCAAGCTGCTTGGAAAGCAGAGCTTTTCAACCAAGGGGACGCTAAGTCGAAGTGATCCTGCTTTGTCCTCGTCATGAAAAAATTACAGAGCATCCAAACATTTCAGAAATTGTGTGTAAAATTGGAGTTTTCGGGAGACCTACATGTAAGTCAGATACACGGACACTGGCCCCTAGGGAGGGGCAGTTCACTTCTCACAAGAGAAAATGACCCCAGAACTGAGCCTTGCCCCGTCGCCATGCTGCCTCCAGGCAGGGAACCACAGCCACCTCTGTGGAAGGCAAGTGACTGTGTGTTGCATCAGGAAAGACTTAACAAATCTCCTAGAGCAGAGGGAGTCAGCTGTTTTCTGGGGACAGAACTCATTCTTCGAAGGTGATTTGCCATGTGAAATGGTCTCCATGGTTTGGGAAGCCAGTCTCCAGGCGGTGCCTGCTGGTGGGTGTCCATGTGGCCAAGGACACGTTCGTGGTCAGTGGAGAGAGCGAGGGAGTGAGAACCAGATATCAGTGGCCCCACCTGACCCAGAGCCGTCTCCTGTGCAGACCGAGGACCACGGGGTTCTGTGGGGAGAAGACTCATCCCTGCACGGGGACGCTCTCAGTCCTGGCCCAAATGGGACAAAGTTTTCGAGTCCACAGCCCAGCAGGAATCTACATTTCAGTGTCTTGGCCTTTGAAACACATGTTTGATACTTTAAAAAGGCGATCACTTTGGAAGTTGTTTATTTTCCATTTTAGTCACGATTTTGAGCCAATGTCGTGATTTTTACCTAGTGCAAATTCTATTTTTTCCTATGTCAATTACTCTTTATTACCGAAACTGCTCTGGTGTCCCCAGGTGCATTATTTATCATTTTGTTCTCATCACGTGGCAGCCGTGGGTTGTCCTGATTCACAGAACGTGTTTTGTGTCCCGCAGGCTGGGTTCGGGTCCTCGCTGTGCCCCGGGATCCCTGGGCCTCTCCCGTCCGGATGGGCAGACACCGACACACTGCACCAACTTGTAAGTGACGCACCCACCTCACTCCGCACTGGGTTTTGTTCACTGCACCTCCTGTGTGAGCTTCATGCCTGAGTGTGTTTATCTGGCACATGTAAGCATTTTTTCAGTAAGCCTTTGGCTTTCAAGTTTTGTTTTGTTTTTAAATTGTACTTACATTTTGTTATTGAATAATCATTCAAAATGTACCTTGGAGTTTTACTGTTAAAATGTCACCTTCTGAAACAAAGACGCCAACTTTAATCCCTTACAAGGAAATTGGTTTTTTGTTTTTATGTTTTTATTGTTGTTCAATTACAGCTGTCCCCATTTTTCCCGTCTGTCAAACACGCCGGGCGTTTGCAATCAGGGACCATGTGGTGCGATTTGGGGAGGAAGCGCTGCCCACTGCTCCGCGCTGAGACTCGGTGTCATGAACGCAAGCTGGAGTCCTTTTCTGATTTTCCCCAGGAAATACACCAATCCATGTCCTAGGGAGTCACGAATTCTGGGATGGTGGGGACTCGATCACAGAAATGGGGATGGGTGGAAACTGGTGCCCAGGCCTGCTTCCCGGTTTTGGGACTGGGGCAGGCCATGCCAAGTGTCCGCTACGTGGGCAGGCAAAGGGGGAGGGGCACTTACTAGCTAAGGGACAGGACTGGCCAGAGTGACCCAGGTGTACCCCGCTGGGAACGGAGAACCGCAGGCAAACAGGGCTGCCGTCCCTTTGGTCTCAGGTCACCAGGTGCGAGCATCTGCATCCTGAAGATTAAGCACGCCCTCTGTAAAGAGCTTTGGTTCACCTGAGTTGCAATGCGTTTTGAAAAGCACGTGATGCACTTTGTCTACTGAGTGTGTTTGCCGGGCTGAGACGGTGCCGGGCCGCCCTGACACCCCTTCCGTTTCAGCGCCCACACGGGGTCCTATCCCGCCTGCTTCGGTAACAAGACCCTTCACGGCTCGGGGCTGACCTCCTTCAGTCTTGAACTTCCTGTGAAAGTAGCTGGCATGGCGTTCAAATTTAAAAAGCACTTCATACATTGATTAAACTAATCATTTATACAAATACTTAAGTTAGAATATGTGCTGCTGACATTTATGATTGGATCACCCTTAACCTTTTGAGCAGCATCACTTCATATATTAACATTTTGAAACACTGATAATTTTTGCTATATCTTTAAAATATTTCTAATGCACACATTTTTCTTTCGAAAGCTTATAATGCTTTCAATTAAATTTCTGTCTGGGGGCTTAACCATTTTAGCTGTTCTGTTGTTTTGGGCACCCCCATGTCATTAATAGAGACGGGAGCTAGAACATAAACACAGGACTCCTCGAGGCGTGCCGACCGTGAGGCGTCTACCGTGGGAAGTAATGGGCATTCAGAGATGTAACTTAGGACCACGAGTGGAGCCTCAGAAGTTGGACGTTCCTACCTGCACCGTTCTGCCCGTCACCTTGCTGCTACAGGATCGCTCCCGTGGCACCCAAAGCAGGGTCAGACGCTGTCCGTCCGGGCAGGGGTGGGAGCAAGGAGGCGGGTTGGGGGCGGCTCTGCCTCTGGACCCTGGCTGGAGGTGGACTCCTCACTGCCAGGTCTGCACCTCTGTCAGGAGAGGCGGAATAGCCATAAACCCATAAAAGAATACGCCGATTTTGAAATGTTACCTGCATTTTTTTAAACATTATGGAAGCCAAACCAAACACCTCTGGAGTGGGCCCAAGGACTTTTGGTCGGTGACCTCTGACACTGGTCAGAGTCTCAGTTTCAGGCTCTGCTTGGCCGCCTGTCCCTTCCAGCTGACCCTTCAAGCAGGACATGCAGGTGGCAGGAGCATGGGCTGGCCTCTCTGCTGGAGCCCTTAGGGGACAGGCGTTCCCACTGACCCGCGGATGCCGTCTTGAGGAACATGGCAGAAACCGCAAAGGCTTTACAGGAGGGTTAAAGTAAAGGAAAAGGGTTAAAGTAAAGGAAAAGGCAGACCGTCGCTAAGGCCCAAACGCCAGGCAGCTGCACTGGGGAGAGTTTGACTGCGGGGTGACCAGGAGGCCGGGTGCTTCCTCCAGGCCCCGTGTGCCACGAAGAAGAGAGCCCTCGGGAAGCGGAAGCCCACCCGGAAGGTTCCAGAGCCTCTGTGTGTGTCGACACCTTCTTGCCACCCTTCCCCGGTGCCTGGTGATAAGACATCTTCGTAGGTGCCGTCAAGAAGAACCTCTTCTGGTCACCGCCGTGCTGTCGTCTGTGTCCACCAGGGTTGCTTTCTTTGTAAAGGTAAACCCCTTTACCTTCTGCACGCTGTGCTGATGGCCAGAGGGAGGGGGTGGCAGAGGTAGGAGAGGGGCACAGGGGGTGACAGAAGAGACTTGACTTTGGGTGGCGAACGCACAATACTATACAGAGATGATGCGTTATAAAATCGTTCACCTGAAACTGATGTAATTTTATTAGCAAATTCACCCCAAAAATTTCAATTAAAAAAAAGAAAAAGAAGAACTCCCTGAAGGTTTGTGAGTACATAATCCCCTTGCAACCGTATTTGCTTAAATTTTAGTTATAAAAAAAAAAAGCTGAAATGCCTGATCCTTTTCCACGGGTTAAAATGAAAAGAATTGTATATTCAACATTTATAAATTATTGAATACTTTTATTTCTTTCAATTAATTTCTAGAATTTTGATCTAACTAAAAAGTGTTTTAATTTATTTTTTAAGGTTTTATTTATTTTTACTTTTAGAGAGCAGGGAAGGGAAGGAGAAAGAGAGGGAGAGAAACATCAACGTGTGGTTGCTTCTTGAGCGCCCCCTACTGGGGACCTGGCCTGCAACCCAGGCCTGTGCCCTGACTGGGAATTGAACCAGCAACCTTTTGATTCAGAGGCCAGTGCTCAGTCCACTGAGCCACACCAGCCAGGGATCTAGTTTATCTTTCTTATATATCTGAAATTGGTGAGTTGCTTATTAGTGTCATGGCCTAAATCAATTTTTTAATTGATGACAAAAAGTTAATATAACAGTTGTTGAGATAATATAATCTACCATAGTATGTATTTTAATATAGAATATTAGCATATAAATTCCATAGCTATTAAATGCCTTTCATATGTATTGATGACTGGACAGAGTTTAAATTAATCGACTCTTTTATGAAGTATTCCAAGACTACATGTAGCACATGTGCATTCGTATGACACACACAGCTGACAGCAAGCGTACAGTTGAAAACCTGAAACAAATACAGTATTTTTGTATTGTTTCAGCTAACAGGAAATACCAACAGGCGGCTAGCTCAGTTGATTCTTTGTTCAGCACTGTCCAAGTGAATTCCTGATAAAATAAGATTGCTCTTAACCACTCTAACTCGTCTGAGAAGATTGAGCGGGGGCGACCACCTTTTCATCAACACACACACACACTCTCCGTCGGCCGTGGAGACACACACACAAACCAGCCCGCAGTGAGCGGCGCTTTGTCAGGCTCGCTCTCCATCCTTCATTAAAGGACAGAAAATTGCTCTCTGCCGGGACTGTCAATGCGGGCCGCCCTCCCCGAGCCCATTTGTTTCCCGTGCAAGCGCCGAATAGTGCAAGGATTTGCAGATTTTAAGTGACAAATTTTGCCCAAGTTTGCGTTGCTCTCCGAGCTGTGTTTTCTTGGGGCTCGTTTGGAATGTGTTGGGTATGATTTTTATCAAGAGGGCACCTCCGGTGGCAGAGACGAGCAGCTGTGTGTTCCGTCGCACTGTCACCCTGGGGCACTTAAAAGCGCACCGCCCCCCCCCCAGACCGATCCCAGGCTGTAATCTACGTGGCTCGTTCAGACTAAAAGCACAAAAGGTAGGAAGCACGCTCTTACCCTGCTTTTCTGTTCTTCCCGACAGCTCATGGAATTTGTCATCTTCTTTAATTGCCCTCACCAGGGATAGTGGCGAAAGTTTGTTTTTTTTTAAATGAGTTAAAAACTTAACAATTTGACTCCTCTCAGAGAATGAGTCCTCTGGCACTCAGAAGCAACAGGGACAAGGTCACTGTCCTGGCCACACGCAGACATGTTGGGTCGGAATCAGGGTGAGGCATCGAGCTCGGCTGGGCAGCGTGGAGGGGTCGTGTGTGGGCTGGGGCCGGTCTGAGCACACTGTTTATTAACCTCACGGTATCATGGGTGAGATTCCACCACAGAGGTGACCGGACGGGAGCAACTTTAAGTTTACTGGGGGCTCGCCCTGGAGAGAAACAACAGTTTCCCTGTGAACGCAGCGGGGCCCCGGCCAGGCTAGCCCAGCCCTGAACTCCACCCAAGCAAATGGGAGGCGCTGGGACCCGGCCTGCAGGGGCCATGCCCTGCGATAGCCATTTACATAGAGAGAATCATTAATTTCTAATTCACCCATTACTCACTCTCCTTAGTGCGCCGTGTCGATGTGTGGCTGGGGCCGTGAAATAAATGTGCTTCGGCGGCCTGCCATTTTGTGTTGTTTTTGATGCTTTTTGGAGCTTCAACCGACTGCTTTCTGTTTCTGGCAAGCTTAGGGCTCTTGTTTAGATATGATTTACGATGCTCCATTAACCCTTCATTGACCTAGAAATGCCCTGATATTAAAACAGTTTGACACACGGAAAATCAAAAGCCTTTTTTATTGAAAGTCCCATTGTCCGCATCATAAGGCTCCTCGATGGGATGCCACAGCCACGCCATCAATTTCCGCCTGCGATCGAGCACTGTATTGAAAAACTAATGGGCAGAATCCTTTGTCATTTCTGTCCCAGTGGCCAGCAAACAGCTCCGAGAGAGTCCCTGCCTCCATTTCACTTCAGGCATTTCTAAGTGACACGTCTGAGACAGCACGTTAGGGTTTCAGGAAAGAAGACCCACGGGAGGTGGCGCCCACAGGACCGCGGTTTGCTCACAGGCAGGCGAGTTTGCAAACTCGGTCCTCAGTTCTTGCCGTGGGGCTCCCCTAAATGAGACACGAGGTGGGAAATACATCTCCACAAAGCATGTAGCTTGCTCACGCACGTACAGAGTTCTGAGCCCACACAGGAGTATTTTTAGTCACTGAGGTGATTTTTTTTCCTTTTAACTTTTCAATGTTTATATAAATCCCCATATTTCAATAACACCAACACATTTATAGAAGTCCCAAGTTTGGTTAGCATAGATTTTTGCTGAACATGTTAGTGACAGAATACAAGATGGTCCCACTGGGGCAGGAGCCGTCTGCTGAGAAGACGTTTCCACAAGATGGTGGCACTTTGAGCTCCTCTCCATCACGTCGCCAGCAGACGGGGCGGAGAGAGAGGGAAGAGGAACTCCAGGCCAGCCTCACCGCCCCCCTGTGTGCTACTGAAGCCTCACTCCCGGGGGTCTCCCAGCCACGGGCCAACAGGCATTGGCTGGCAGAACACCAGGGTGAGAATGGGACCCCCCCAAGGCTGTGCCCTGATGGACACGTCCCCAGCTGTCCTGTGGGTGGCCAGCATATCCTGCGACAACTCCTCACTGTCTTCATCCCCCAGGAAAGCCGATGTTGCCTTCCTGGCAATAATTGCCCTTCAAGTTCCAGATTTCTTGCTGTGTTTTTTTTTTTTAAATAATGTTGCTAAAGATCGCCGGACTGTGGTGGGAGAGGACGGTGACAGGTTCCTCATGCGCCTCTCGTGTAGGTCCCCCTCCCAGGTCCTCAGTACCCGGCGTCTCCTTCTCTTTGCTGTGGCTGTGATTCCATTTCTCAGGTTTCTCCCCGATAGCACAAGTCACTCCTGATCCTTCCTGTGCGACCATGCCCCCACCCCCAGGGGGATTGTTGGCCCTGGGGACCGGACTTAAATACACCTGTAATATTTTACATAATAACAACAACAACAACAAACCTGAAGTTACTATGGAAACCACATACTTGTCGACGACCAGTGTCCACCTAGCATGGTCCAGGATGAACCGCCCTCTTCTTTAAACACCGAAATAACCATCATTGCCCTGAGCTGCCCCCTCGCATCCTCTCTGCTCCTGGACCCTCAAGAAAGGCTGGTGCCCACTCAGGGGGCTTCTGGTGTCAAAGGGGCCATTGAATGGACCATATGTGGCAGCTACCTAATAACTTTTGTATTATGGTCTTCGCTTTTCTGTTGGCTTAAATTTTTCCACAACAATAAAAATAAATGTTTCAGTTTGAAAAGGGGCATCTTAGATTTTCAAGGTGTCTTTCAAATGCCCCAAAGGCCACCAATGCAGGCACAAGCGTGACACACTTGGGGATCCCTCGCCCTGCCTCAGCTCGGGCCTCGACGCATTTCCTGTTGCCTCCCGCACAGGGTCCTGCCTACTTCCCTGGGGCCACACGCCTCCCGGCCACCACAAGCGTGACTTCCCTGCAGGCGGGCGCATTTCTGCCTCGGTTATTCAGCTGTGCCCAGCCTGGTGACTGGATATTTGTGAATTTGACCCCAGTCTAGGGCTGGGGCCACGTGGCTCCTGGAAGTGGTGAGAGTCAGGACATCCAGGGAGGGGGGGTCACCAACACCCTCCGGCATGTGTTCTGTCACAGCCACTGCGCCTTGGTGCGGCGGGGAGGAAACCATCCAGGCACCTGCCTGGGACAGTGCGGTGACCAAGTGAGAAGCCATCACAAGTGAGTTTCTCCGAATTCAGGGCTCAGATGTGGGTGGGTCCTGCTGAGCAGGAAGGAAGAAGAGGGGGAGAGGCTATCCCTATGGCCTGGGCACCCACTTAAAATAAATCAAGAAGAGTAACAGGCTTAATGAGCACTGAATAAACATCTGACAAAAATACATTGTCGATAGGTCAGCGTCTGGAGGATGCCACCCCAGCGCTGGGCAAAAAGACGGGGTGACATGAGAAACCTGTGTGGATGCGCCCCACAAAGATCTCGGACCACAGCTGTGTCGCCCAGCCGAGTGCCCCACGCACCCTCCGGCTCGGACACAGGACAGGGACACGCTGTTTGTTCCCGTGGTCTTGTACGATATGCAAATGCAAAGGGTAAGAGAGCACTTTACGACCTCAGGCATGAAATTTAAAATTGGATCCTGTCAAATCATAGGAGCTCAAGTGTAATTCTTATTGTGCCGATGACAGCGGGCTAATTAGCAACGCTGCAGAGGGGCGGCCTTCCCCTGCGAGGTCATAAGCCAGTGTCCTGGCCCTTGTTTATGAGCTTAACTCAAAGGGTCGCTGTGGTCGCCCTCCCGCCGGGGCTTTGCTTGCTTTGGGCGGAGGGCGGGTGGTCTGACTTGGATTCCAGGCGGGTAAATAAAGCTCTGTGAATAGACGCTATGGAGTTGTCTCCTTATCAAACAGCCTCTGCCACCTTTTAATTCGTATTTGCGGTACCTCAGAAGGGCTTGCCCACAAAGATGAGCAGGTCGGAGCCTCACAAAACCCTGCAGACCAGCCTCCCCGGCCTCCTACTCGGGAGAGACGGGCGGAACGGGTCTGGGTGTCTGAAATTAGAGTCTGCAAGTGTAATGACCTCCCTGCACGTCGTCTAGCTGAACGTATCATTTTCCCCTGTACTGTCCTGCCTCAGCTATTTTACAAAGGCTGAGGATTTCACTAAGCTCTTGCAATATTGAAAGAATCTATATTCCGA
This sequence comes from Macrotus californicus, assembly GCA_007922815.1. Lineage (NCBI taxonomy): Eukaryota > Metazoa > Chordata > Mammalia > Chiroptera > Phyllostomidae > Macrotus > Macrotus californicus. The sequence continues at coordinate 689,853 of VMDR010000021.1, forward strand.
GAATTTGAAAACATGTCAGCCCACCTAAATTACATATTGATCAGGTTTAATTGCGTGCCAGCCATCAGTATTAGGGTTGAAAATTCATAAAAGAGAAATAATGTGCTCTTTGTGGATGATTACTTCTGGGGCATTTAAATGAATTCCATCACTTAACCTGGGCTGAGACAGGTTACTGAGCCTCGGGTCCAGCCGGCCCGAGACCGATGCGCCGAGCAGCTGTGTCCCAACTATCGGAGAAGAGCAGAGAGCAGACGATATAAATTTACATAGATTTTCTTTTAAGGAAAATAGCAAAGGAAAACATTAAAAGTAAACATTCATTTTTCAGTTGCTTCCCGAGTCGCCGTCCGCATTGTGTCCCTGCGGGAGCATTAGTCTTTGATCCTTTCTGGGTCTCGGGCGCCCTTTCATTCCAAGCAGTAACTCACCCCTTAATTAATATACAGGAATCAAAGAGATAAGCCCAGATAAATGATTCACAGCCCGGTTTTATTTGTTAAGGTTAATTTTTTATGTGAGTGCATAAAAGGATCTCAAGACTGATTCTTTGGTGGACAAACCATTTAATTTTCGTTAAAAAAAAAAAACCTCCAAAGTTTTATATTGTCGGTGGTGAAGGCGCTTTCAGAGCCATCCCCTCGTGAAGGTCACATTGGCTGAGAAAATGAACTCGCCGCTAGTTCTCAGGGTGTTCTTTACATTTAGAAATTATGTTTGTTGGTATTGGTTGTGTTTTGAGAAATTGTGCTTATGTATGTTTTTCTTTACAGATTATCAATACAAAGTAAAAAGAGCCAGTTAAAATCATTGGGCTTACTTGGATAATAGTTTTAGAGCTACATTTTATTTAGACACTTTGAGGTAATAAATATCTGTGAGCATAATTAACTGTCTTTATCTGGGACTAGGCCTGCAGACGCCGTTTGAGTACCTTCCACATTGTCTTCTTTTAAAGTCAGCGTTCGGGTTCGCCTGGAGAGTCCTTTGGGTCTGGGAGCTGGGCAACAGGAGCTGTTCTAAAGAGCGCGTTATTACGTGTTGACACTGAGGGGAAGCGTCACTTTGTCCCCGCAAAAAAAGGACCGTGTTTGACTCTTTACTAAGCAAAGGTAACACTGTGCAAATGAACTCTCCAGACACGTCTGACTTCATCGTTTCTCGGGAGAAATTACAGTGTGGGGGACAGAAAACAGCTGGGCTCGGGGCCAGGGGCACAGCTCTCTCCGGAGTCCTCGCTGAGCTCACCGTGGCGTCAGGGCCCTCCAGGAGGGTCGGCTGTCAAGTCCAGGACAACGCCTTAAATATCGGCGCTCCCGCCACTTGGCCAGTGCCAAACCCTGGTTCTCCCGGCCCACACTCGCGCCTGATGTTTCCTGAACTTTCTTCACATGCTGCGTGGTCATGCCGCTCTGCCCTTGAAGAAGACAGCCGGACTGGTGATTCTCCCGTGGGAGACCGGCTCCGAGCACTCCACACGGGGACGCCAACTGATGCATTCACATAAACCAGACTTACTGAAATTTGATCTCATTTAATGAGAGAACAATGGTTTGCCTTGCAGATCTACTATTTATGAGCTACTTGGTTATGTGTTAGTAGGATAATCAACCGAAATCATCCACTGAGCGAATAACTCTTTTCTAAGACCATGGAAAACCAGGAGGAAACTTACAGCCAAGGACAACTTTGAACTTCCTTTCTGCGGAAAACTCCATATTCGCCCGTGATGGCCTGTCGTGGTGAGTCGAGGAGAACTGACTTGACTTGTGTTTTCGAGAGCGAGGCACAGAACACGGTGTTCCTGGGAACAAGGTGTCTGAGTGCACGCCAGCCACAGAGTGAGTGAGGTCTGAGGGGCGGTGAAAGGAAACACTCCTCATGATGACAAGGAAGTCAGAGCTTGAAACGCACAAAACAAAACTTGTCAAAAGTAAGAGAAGGAGCTTCGCCTCTTCCTTAAGCTGTTCATAACCCTGGTGAAGTGAGTTACGGATCCATGAAGAGTACACGGCATCTTCTTGCTCCCTGAATTGAATGAGGTTTGGAATATGAGCCCATAGAGATACAGCCATGTCAGGAGGCCAACCAGAGTGTTGTACCTAAGGAGCTGGTGGTGGTCGTGGTGATGATGGTGGTGGCGGTGGCGGTGATGACGGTGGTGATGACGGTATTTTGGGTGGAAGTGATGATTCTGAATGAATGAATTCTCAAGTGTAAACGACATGATGAAGCATACCAGAACAATATGGAGAGCCTTATGGAGAAAGTCCTCTGTACCAATGGGACAACCAACCTCCAAATGAATCCACTGGCATTAACACAGCTCTTAACTGTTTGGAGTTTTGTATGTATTTCAGAAAATATGAAAAGCATGCCGTGTGGGAAGATGACACAGGCGAATGCAAATAGCACGTGCTTTGACCCAAGAACAACAGGAGTTGAAAAGCTGGCTCTTAGTGACTGAATTCAGTGAGCTACTTAGCATCACGCACCCCATTGTTCCTCGTCTGTGAGCTGACAGTCTTAATAGATGGACATGTTCATTATCTGGGTTTAAAGAGATAATATACATAAATCACATAGTGTGGTGTTGGTGCATATTAGGCAATTAATAAATATTTCTTTTCTCACCATCTGCTCAAATAATAATAAATGTAGCACACGTCCAAGATTTTGAGGTTGTTTATAGAAATAGTGGGATTCTCCATTCCTTATTTCTTCAAGAACCAAGTCTCAAGTTTGTGACATTATGATCAGGATCAGAGAACCAAGACAATGGACATTGTGTCATAGCTGAATATCCATCCCATTTTCCTTTGCCCCTGGGGGAAGTTTACAGGACACTTTTTCTAGGCCTCTTTGCCACCCTCAGCGGCTGAGCTAGGACAAAGACTTCCCAGGCCAAAGCAGCTCCTCTAGCGACAGAGTAGACCCCTTGTCCTTGGTGCCTGAGCCAACGCCAGTCATAAAATAGAGTCTGAGCCATTAAAAGACATGGCTAGCAATTCACTATGAAAGTTCACTTTACTCAGGTTCTTTTTCACTTAAAAAAATAAATTCTAAAATATCAAAAAAAAGTTTTTGTGTAATTTGTGTAGCTATTTAAAGATATTTCTTATAATACGCCATTTAGGCTAAACTTACAGATATTGCACACATTTTTTTTTTACCATTGGCTTATTTGTGAGTGAGGGAATCCCGAATCAATCCAGCTTTGCAAGAATGGTGGTCTTAGTAGCTCGGTAGCCAAGCTCCAGACCAACCACTCAGGAGTCGGACACAGACGGCCACACGCGGAGACCGGGGTCTCTTCTGTCTTCCGTCGTCACTCGGGTCGGGGTGCAGTGGGCGAGATGAGAGCTCCCGTCTCATTCCCAGCCTGTGTGATCTTGCCTCTCTGGCAGAGACGTGGGCCTGAGCCCCCGGCAGAAGCTCCCGGTTGGAGTGGAGAGAGGACTGTTTCCCGAATGATCTGCACGCCAGGGCAAGCAGAACGAGAGCCGCCCCTGAAGTGTAAGTCATTTCCCTCTCATTCACGAAATCCCTGGGCCAGGTGGGGCACAGTTGTTACAGAGACATGCATGGAGTTACTCGTGGCTGTGAGAGAAGGTCCGGTGTGTGTTTGAGATTCTGTAACATAACTTTAGAGAAATGGGACCACATCGTTAAGATTCAGGGAAATGTTCAAATTTGTCCCCATAACTCTTTAGCATTCATTTTTGGTGTTTCTACTCCTATCCTTGAAGCTCTTGGTGCGGTGGAGTTTCGCCATAATAATCCTCTTTATCCCATGGGTAAATCAATAACAAATCACTTACTCCTTCACCCCTGAGAAGGAGCATCGGGAGAAGTCTCATGTGTTTTCGGTGCCTCAAATTAAAGTGCGTTCTTGGTAAACCCTCCCCGCGGCCCTCTGCTGAGTCCCGAGTCGGTGAGGCTGTCTGTACACGGAAACATTCCTCTTCTCGAACGGCTGTCTTCGGTAAATGTCCTTCTGTCGGCAGACCAGCCACGTCTCCGCTTGAGAATCTGTAAATACCAATTGACTGCATATCTTCTTAATGGCTACGTTTGGAAAATCATGCTACAAACACTTCACCTTTGGGAATGGACAAAAATAGAAAGAAATAAAGCTACAGCCCGGACAGACTCGGAAAGCAGGGTGTCGTGCGAGAGAAGCCAGACGCGGGGCCACATGCTGTGTGATCCTATTACATGAAATGTCCGGAGTGGGAAAATCCATGGACACAGAAATCATACCATGTTAACATGGGCTGGGGAGGAAGGCAGGGATGGGGTGGGAGGGAGGGTGACATGTGACATCTGGTGGGCAAGCGGCTTTTGGGGTGATGATCGTGTCCTGGAGTTGGGTAGCCTGTGGATAGCCACACAATCTCGTGGATGTACTCCAAACTAGTGAACTGCACGCCTGGGAAGTGTGGAGTCTGTCACGTTAGTCATGGCAGGTGAAACACGACCCTGCTCTCCCACAGCACTACCTGCTTGGGCTGACCACTCCACCAGCCTTCAAGGAAGCCCTGGAGGTGTAGCTCAGAGGGGCCCACGATAATAACTCTGTCCAGTCCTCTTACAGGGTGTCAGGGTCAAACGGCCCCAGGAGAGTTGTGGTACCTGTCTTTCCCATCCTGGGAGACCGCCACCTCATCTCTGCAGAGGTGGGAACGCAGCTCACTGAGTCTGGATACGACTTCGGCGTAGAGAATCACTGAGTGAAGCAAACTGGGCAAATCGGGGTCTTGACCGTCAAGCTCTCTGGAAAGGCACGAAGTTTGGATGGAGACGTGGATGCTTCGTTACTGTCTGAACCATCCCAGGGAACTCAGTGCCACGAAGCCAGCAGGAGAGAGAGCCGCGTGCAGGACGACGTGGTGCTGATTTCTCTTCCTGAAGAAAGACAAAGAGCCCACTCTGCCTAAGTGGTCTTGTTATATCCTGAGCCCAGGGGATGGAATGGATGTGAACACATCTGCAGCAGAATTAAACTCCGTTCTCACCGTGGCAATGGGCCTATCCTTTCCCGGTGATGGTGCTGGTAACTGGCAACATCTGTTTAATGGCGTCGATTCAGCCTCAGTGCAGCATCCGGTGCATGGGAGTGATTGAGCCACACCTGGTTAAGGCTGCACCGCTGACAGGTAAGGCACCTGCGCACTCTGCTTGGTCCTGCTCCTGAGCCACCAAGGCGAGGTCCAGTCTTGGCGAACGGCTCCTAACTCATGAGCAAGGATGCTCTGGAAGTTTCCAAATCCACAAGCCTCTTTGGAAAATACAGCATTTGTTTCAGGGAAATAGAGCTATAATGACTGAGACTGAACTATTTCCTGAGATTTAAAGAACCATTATGACCAAGAAAAAGTTGGGGATCCCCCTGGACTGATGACAAAACTTCACAGACAAGGAGTTGGGGGGGAGGGACATGAGGGCACAGGAAGCCCTGGAGAGAGACAGAGGTGGGTTGGCGCCTCTGTTTCCGAGGAGCGTGGGCACCCGTGTCCCCACACACATGAGTCCTGGCGTCAGGATGTGCGGGGACCTCCACCCACCCCATGTCCAGCCCACGAGCAGACCTCATGCCTGGGCCCTGCAGGGAATTGTCTGCTTTCATTACGACTGTTTAAGCCTATGAAGAAACTGAACCGGAGATTTCTAAAGTTCACCCTGCACCCTGGCCGATGACCCCGTTCCCTGCTATCCAAAAGCGTTATTCATTATTCCAAAGCGGGGGAGGAGACAGGATGGGCTCTAACCCTTGAACTACTTCACCCCCTCCCACCCCTGTCTGCACTTGCTGTCAGCAAGCTGTAGGGTGAAGGTGTAGCTCATGGCAAAGCGCAAATAGGGTGTTATCTAGCCACGCAGGCCACGGGATGAAATTGTCTTTTAACTGCAGACGTTCTTGTCGGTGAAACGCTCTGGGTCCGCCGGCCTGCTGCAACCCCCACAGTCCAGAAGCAGGTGTGAGTCCGGCTCCTGCAGGGTGTTCACTGGGTGTGGCCGGGCTGTGCATCGTGCATGTGACATCCTGTGACCAAGAGACAGGGAATCACAATCGTTCTTTGATCTTCCCCCATGAGGACGCAGTAACTGGGTATGGACAGAGTTCAGGTGCAGGTTGGAGGCAATCGATTCCTGTTAGCTCTGCTTCTTAGCATCTCAGATGTAATCGCGAGGTACACTGAACCCTAAAGCTCACTATCTCCACAAAGTTTTACTGAGTCAGCCACAGAGGGGCCTGCCCGTGGCAGGCCTCTCATTCCGGTCCTAACAAAGCTCGTGCCCCGGTTGGTTTTGTCCTCAGGGCCTGTCCCATGTCTGCGTGTTGGGTGATAAACACACGCCCGTTAAGAAATTGCCGAGTCTGCCCTGAAACCTTTGCTATTCTCAGGAAGGTCATTTCAAATGCACTTTGTAATGTTCATTAGGTATCAGCTGCTTTTAATACCACAGATTCATGTTCCCTCTGTTCCTTAACATATTATAGATGCTTGTTTCACAAGAACTTAGCAGAAGACAAGAGAACTTTCTAAGCAGCTCAGTTATTGTTCTGGCCTAATGTGAGCGTTACCCTAACCCACACTCAGCAGATGGAATCTGGGGGAAAAAGAGTGAAGAAAATGTAGAATGCTATTTGGAAGGAGAGAATTTTATGTGGCTCCAGAATTCAAGGACAATTTTAAATAAACTTCCCCAAACATATGCTTCGAATTTGGCAGAAATCTCTCCGGGTTCCCTGGTGGCACGGTGACAGACAGCCTTGGTTGGACAAGAGCGCACTCTCCGCATTCACACAGGGACCCTCGCCCTTCGGCGCGCCCCCCACCCCCGCCCCCCAGGGTCTGGTCTTCCCCTGGCCTTGGCGGGGAAGGGCACTGGCGGTGGGGGTGTGGCTGAGGCCCTCCCCTCCCATTTGGGGAGTGGCCACCCACTTTTCAGATAAATTTAAAATGGCTTAAAAAATAGGGGGGGAAAAAGAAACTTTAATGGAATAGTTCACGAATAACTATTTTGTAAGAGAAAGCGTCCACCTGGGATTAAATGAAGCTTCTTGTTTGTAGTTTCCAAGTCCTCCTAAGGCCTGAGAGAAAACAAGAGTGAGGGGGAGGAAGAAGAGGGAGGGGAAGAAAGTTTGTTTGAGGTGCCAGCCACCGGCTAGGCACCGCGGAGTGCGGCCCTGCGCCACCTTGCCGCAGCCCGTCAGTGAGGTCCTCATTTCACAGGCTGGGAAGCAGAGACCTGGCGAGGCCGAGAAAACAGAGCAGAGACGGTCGCAGCCTCCACACCTGGGCCCGTCTGTTGTTGACGGAGAGACGGGGACGCTGAGTGTTCCCTTGCCTGGCCTCCCCACCTGTTTCATCGGGACCAGCCGAACAGCCGAGCCGTCGGTGAGGGTTTTCAGAAATGAATGAGCCCTCACTCTCACTGACGACACCTTACACTCTCCACTGTTTTAAACCATAGAAACTATTTCATTCCTATTTTACCTTTACCAGAATGAGGGTGTTATTTCTGTCACTTCATAAAGGATGAAAGTAAGACTCATGCAAGGCGATTTTTTTGCTTGTTTTTATATATTTTTGGATAAGGTTGCCGGGCCAAAAGTTGACGATTTTTATCTGAATCGATCATTTTACTGTCTCCATCCTGTACTTCAGGGACATGCCGCAAGTGTCCCAGGACCATAGTAAATATTTCAAATATAATTAAAAGTCTTTTGTGAAGTACTGCCTTGTAGTTGGTGTTCACTATCTACCCAGCTGCATATCACTACATTGAACAGTTAGGGTTTAGTAGTGGTATTTCAAAGAGTACACATTTTTTAAAGAACCTACTCAAGCATTACAAAGATAGTGTGACTTTTATACAAACTCAGCCCAGGAAGAGTCATTTTCAGAAAAGTACAAAAAAAAAAAAATCTAACCTGAAATGCATGAACGAAGTGTGAAGAAAATGAAATCCGGTGATTCCGTAATGCGGAAGTCCTGTCGCGGTGGCTTTTTTCTCCCGGCAGCCACCGCTCTCTGTCGCCTGGTTTTGCCTCGGCAGATGTGCCCCCCAGATGATGGTCACCTGCTGAGTCATTTCCGTCTGCTCGTCAGGGACGGACCACTGAGCGAACCCTGCCCGGCATCTTCCGCGAGGTGACCTCAGGAGCCTCAGGGGTGAGTCGTGGGTTGTTGTCCTGTCCGCCAGCACCCTGCACCTTTCCGGGCTCTAAGGGCGTCTGTAGCCGACAACGCTGGCCGATCGCTGGGTCTGTGTGTGGTCACCATGAGCCAGGGCCACTGTCCATGGCTGAGGACTCGGGTAGAGTCACGTGGCCACCATCACCCATGCTGTGTCCCCTCCATCCATGGAGGCCTCATGGAGCCTGAACAGCCTCAGCGCCCCCTCAGAGCGTGACTCTGCCCCAGGGTTCAGGAAAGCGTCCTCGTCAACGTTAGCGTGTGGCCCAACTCACTGTCCTCCTGGGTGTCTGTGACGGGCCTGGGGACCCTCAGCAGGTGGGGGCCGACTCTCACCGGACAGAGGACGTCTCACCTTGGAGGCCGGCCTCAGAGCGGGGTGGCTTCAGCACTTATTTTGAAAAATGGTTCTGTTTCACCCACCAGTGGAATATTGAAGTAATCGAACTCCGTGGCCCTCGCCGAGGCTCTCACTTTAATTACTTGTTTGTCTTTTATTGGGAAAGAAAATATGGCTGTCAAGTTTATGGGGGCAAAAAGGCTGACCCTGTTTTATCTGTCCTTGCACGCGCCTCCGCGTAATGATGACAAAATGGGATGTTAACTAATGATTAGTAGAAATGGTTGCAGTTAATTAGTTGGTTCTTCGTTTATCGTTCCATTTGCACATTTTGGGAGTAATCATTATTAATTAGGACCATCACGCCGAAAGGGTCGAGGTGGAACCCTACAGCCAAGTTAATCAGGCAGCAATGAAAGCTCCATTATCTTGTCAGATCGTGTTGGCCTGTGATCTATTTGCATTATCTAAAAGCTGCATTAGGATCAAAAGCAGAATCGGAGGGAGGGCCGGGATCAGTGGTCTCACAAGGAGGCTGCTCTCCCTGCCACGCCCTCACACGAGCACCTGCCACTGTTGTGTCGGCGGCTCCAGCTCTGGGACGTCCTCGTGCCAGGGATCAGAGGGCAGGGTCAGGCATTGGGACCCTCCCTGTCCTCTCCCCAGGCGAGGGTGACACCTGAGTGTTCACCTCAAAATAGTTTCAGGTTGGACTCTCTACTGTAGGGTCCCCGAGATGGGACTTAGGCAGGTTTGGGCTTCCAACAGAGACCCTTCTGACGTCATTCAGGTCCCCGTGAGTTCTGAATCCCAAGAACACCTGGAGATAGAGCTGAAGGCTGGACCAGGTCCTCGGTTCCAGGACCTCTTGGAACTGAGGAGGAGTTTGGGACAAAAATGTCATTAAATACTGCCCCACCTTTGAACAATCAGAGCGGTTCTGTGGCAGTTTTCCTCTTTTGGGGGGGGCATGGGCGGCTGAATTCTGTGAGCCTTGCTTTAAGGCAGTTGTTAATAAATCTAACACTACCCAAAAGGGGAGAGAGAGGAAAGTGAGCCGTGATTTATCTAAAAGAAACGGCCTTGCTCAATGACCGCAACTTCCAGAATGTTCTCCATTTACTCCTGTTTTTCAGAGACCCAAACGCAGGCCTCCCCCTTGGGGCTGTCCTCACAGCTGGGACATGTCCCCCCAGGGACGCGGATTTAGGGAAATCATCCAGTGCTGATGGTCCTTGGATTTCCTGTGGTGTATCCAGCTGTCCTGACCTTCAGAGGAACAAGACCCCGTGACGGGGGCTTGAGCTCGGCTTGCTCTCCTTCTCCAGAGGAGCCAGCACGCCTGCCATCCCTCCAAACCTTCCTGCAGTGGCCACACGCCACCACCCCCGCCCGTCTGCTGCAGGCAGAGGCCCGGGCACTTCTTCACGGCAGTTAAGAGGATCCATTTTGTGTAACAAGATCCCATATTGACTTCATCTTAAAACAAATCTATAAGGCTGAACTACTCCACTTTCAGGGGTTCTTAGGATTCTTCACACGGAGCTTGAAAATGACAATAAAATCACACAGAGTGCACCTCTAATTGTACAAAGGGACTCTGCAGACACAAGACCCCCCCCCCCCAGTGACCTTGGGGCAGGTGGTATACATCTGGGCACTCCCAGTCACCATGGTCCCTGCCCCATGCACCTGAGTGCCAGGTGGCATCTGCTGGGAGGGGACAAGGGACAAGGAGGGTCACATGGTTCCTTAATTGGGGGGGTGGGGCTGGTGAGACAGGATGCCTGCTGACAAGTCAGAAGCGCAGCGTTGAGCCTGCCATGCGACGAGGGGTCAGCGGAGTCAGGAACATTTAAACACAGGCCAGAGAGCAGGTCCAACGAGGAGGAAGGCTCAGATCAAAGGGCCTGGAACCCAAAGTAGTTAGTTTTTTCCATAGGACGGCTCTAGTAGTGCTTAGTTGTCTTTAACTTCATTCGAAACACTCCCGTGAGATTGTACTGTGACCGCTGTCAGATCAGTGTGCATTAAAAATACCAAAATTGGAGAACTTTTGAGCAGCCATTTTAATATTGAAGATGGAGGAAAATAAGGGGCATTTTTGGCGTATTATGCTTTATTATTTCAAGAAAGGTAAAAACACAACTGAAACGCAAAAAAAGGACTTGTGCAGTGTGTGGAGAAGGCGCTGTGACTGATGGAACGTGTCAGAAGTGGTTTGCGAGGTTTCGTGCTGGGGAGTTCTCATTGGACGATGCTCCACAGTCGGGTGGGCCAGCTGAAGTTGATAGCGATCAAATCGAGACATGAACTGAGAACCATCTACGTGATACCACATGGGAGACAGCCGACATGCTCAAAATATCCGAATCAATCAAGTTAGGGGTTATGGGAGGTAGTGCACATAAAAAGCTTACACCTTTACCTCTTAGCAAATGCTGGCCATGGTCCTCCATGAGTGCTCTGGGTAGGTCACTCACGCACTGTCGCCTCCCGATTCCGCATGCTGGCCACAGGAGCAATCCTGTACATCTTGAACATAAAATCTGTGCGTAGCATCATGAAATATGGCAATAAAGAAATGATCAAATCCAGGCTTCTCACTTCCCATGAGAACAAGGCAGCTAATTGCTTCATTTCTTAGCGAAGAAGAAATTGGACCCACAATGGAGTGAGGACCAGCCCTTACCTGTCTCTCCAGGTTGAGCTCTCTCCCCGTGGACCTGGCTCCCACATAGGCTGAGAGCTGTGGTCCAGAGCTGCCCCTCCACTGTCCCCTGCTCCTCCCCCCGCAGGTGGCCTCTTCCTTTGGCTCAGCTCACCCTGACTCCAGAGCCCAGTGCTGCCTGAACTGACGCTGCATTTTTTAACATAAACAAAAGCAGGGTGGTCAGGAAAGAAAACACTTCACACTGCTTTTTCTAGTAGATGAGGGTCAACTTTCCCTTGGAATAAACACATTTCTGATCTCTTGTACTTAGGGAGAAATCAGCCTTCCGCACGCCCCCTGCACTTGCTTTACGCCTCCCATCACGTCCGGTTCGATTAGTTATGTTTTTAACTAGGAGATCAGATCCTCTTTCCTTGGTCATGGGAATGTGCAAAACTATTTTCTCGGAAAGATTCCATTTCCTACTTCATGTGTCAGAGAGAGAGCCAGTTTTTACCCAGAAGGCTGTGCTCCCTTTCCCACATTTTAGAGAAAATCTAAAGCTCTTTAGAACCAACATGGGAAATCCATGGAAGCCAGCACAGCTGCATAAAAGTCAGGTACACATTTTTAAGTGATGGTGCACAATTTTTAAAAATTTTTTAATAGAGGCCCCCCTTTTTTTAAAGGGTGTTTTAAAAAATCACAGACATTTTATTTTGTTTGTTCACTTTGAAGATTTATTGAATCTCAGTGCAACTTTTCATTTTACCCTGAGTAAATGTAGTTTGTAAAAATGTTTTGTATTTTTCCAAAATATCATATATATAAACATGTGTGTTTGTGTGTGTGTGTGTGTAGTTAAAATACAAATTATTTACTATTGGCCACAAATTGTCAATGGTAAAGTAAAATTACAACTCAGGTATATTTCTGCATCTCCAGGCAGCCTGCCTAGAGGGAGTAGATTTTTTTTTAAATATATTTTTTTGATTATGCTATTACAGTTGTCCCATTTCCCGCCCCCCTCCCCCACACCTTTATTTCCCTCCGCCCTGCACACCTCTTCCCCCTACATTCCCCCTCTTTAGTTCATGTCCATGGGT